>CAIGRF010345551.1:0-27217 GCA_903798235.1 Fraxinus ornus
CCCCATGTGAGGGGGATGTGTATCAAGTTGTGTACCAAAGATGTAAGAGTAGCATAGTTGTTAGAAAAATACTATGTTATGAGCCCCCACAAATATATTAGAGAGTAGCTACACATTAATTACTATTTACTAGTCTCAAGGATTACGAATTACGTAGTGTTATATGTTACAAATCGTGATAAATAACAAGGATAAGTGAAAAAAGGGGAAATTTCTTTTTTTCTTTTTACAAATAGGTAATATAAGTATTCGGACACTATCTCTCGACCACCAAACACCTAAAATATGTGTTTAAAGTTCTACTTCAATTCGATTTCTATTTTTTGGTAGACGGGCTTACTTCAAAAGTGGGTTTTATATAACTAATTTTTATGCTTATTTATTACTAAGTTACTATTTTTTTGTTAGCAAAATATTACTTAGGTAAAAATTCTTAAAAGTAAACTTTGCCTCTTTAGGTTAGACCAAGCATGCTCTATGCATGTGAACATTTTTTTTTTTTAATACACGTATCAAACAATACTGAACATGTTATGTTTTTCAAAGTTGTCAAAGCATGAGTCTATTTAATTTATAGAAGAAACAATTTAAAAATGTATTACAACAGTTAAAAGGTATTGAGATATGTTCATTTAAAAAAATTGTTCATTCGTGAAGTATAGAGATGTTAATTCGGAACACTTATTCCACTCTTGCCTGGTAAATAATGGTATCGATAATTGATCTAGGACGGAAGCGGGCTAGTCCACAGGCGTCCCTATCATCATTGGCAAGTCGGTCTGAAACTCGGATTTAAGCCTAATGGTTAAATCGTTATGATTGTGAATGTAGTCCCCTTTAAAATCTCAAGGGTAAATAACACATAACGTCCCCACCTTTCATTGTTATTGTGAAAAACGTTCATACCTTTCATTTTTTAACATTTTTACCCTTATTTCCACATTTCATTGCACAAAATGTCATTTTCACCTATTTTTTCAATAAAAAATTATGAAATGATGAATATATCATTCTCTTTATATAATTGCAATCATAGTCTCAATTTTTTTTAAAAAGCGCAAATAAGTGACAAATAAATTATTAAAATGGTAATTAGCATATAATATCCCTACATTTCTTTATTATTGCAAAAAATGTCCTTACCTTTTATTTTATTTTTTTGTTATTTTCACCCTTAATTACACATTTAATTGCGCAAATTATCATTTTTATCCATTTTCTCAATAAAGAGTTGTGAAATAACGAATATACCCTCATACTTAAGAAAAAATTTAATTGGTGACGCATTCGTAAGACCCTAATAACAAACCTTTATTTATTAATTTATTTTTCCTCTCGGCTATGACAAAATGCTATTCCTTTCTTTATGCCAAAAAAAATATGGATCTGCATGACTATTTTACATTCTTGATTGAATGAGGTTATGGGTGGGCACGATTTTTTTTTTTTTTTTATCGTGTTGTATTAATAACGAAAATAAAATACAAAATATAATTAGGATTTATGTTAAATTTACGAAATGAACAATCTTCTCTTTTAGATCATACATGTGGTTTGCTTTTATATCTTGCATGTGGTTTGCTTTTTATTAGGATTCATACTATACAATTTAGAAACAATCTTCCCTTTTAGATCATACACGTGCGGGGACGGAAATTGTGATTTTGAGTTGTGGTTACTTCTAAGTTAGGTGAAAATTGTGATTAGTGATATATGTCGTTAGGCATTTTCAACATTGCATAAATCGATTTGGTGGATTGAAATTCCGTGTGCACTAAACATGTATTGAAATCTTAGTTGCAATAATGAAAATTTACGTTATAGAAAATAGGGTAGAGTCTTATCTGTCTGCTCGATATCCTTGTAAAAGTTTACAATCACGACACGTAGAAGTGGGATTTAGTGAAATTGGTATTAAGTGTTACAGAACTCTCACGGCACGATTATACAGTGATCTATTTTCTACTGGTTTAGTAAAAGGGAGGGGGAGATTTTCTCTTCATTTGGGATTCACGTACATTGTGATGAATTTTCATCAACATCTCCATCTTCTAATAACTTTAACCAAGATCAAATCACTCTTATGATCGAATTATTTTATGTTTATCTGACTTCTTAGTCTTCATTCTCATATTTATCTTAATCCATGTATTAACATTAGTCTTTCACGTGCCATGTTTGTCTTCCTTTCTTATTGAAACAACATTGTCATAATATTCATACTTTCTTTTATTGGTAGACCTAGTTACATACAAAAGCAACAGTTGGAGATTTTACTACACAATATACAAGGATGTTCATTTGTTGCTTAAAAGCCGTGGATTTGTTTATCTACCGACACAGAATAGAAATTTTTGGAGACAAAAGTACTTATTTTGACTATATATAAGTGGAAATGAAGCATAATTTAATTATATTTTTCTCAGGATGGATTGTTTATGTTTATGTTTATGTCTATCACTAAACGTAAAAGAGAATTAAGTCAAATTTGGTAAGCCAATTTCTATCATACAACAAAGGACCTAACGAAGACCTTCCTGTACACGAGTTCCCATCCTTTCAACTATAAGAGCTCTCAACTGGAGAAAAAAAAAAACCCCGATATGGTGTCATATGCATTTGCATTCTCACAATTTTTTCAAGTTCAACACAGATTTAGCATAGCGGGTGCTACTTGCTAGGGCTGGACATTGTTCAGTTCCGAACCAAAATTTTCGGGTATTTAATAAATGGAACATTCGGGTCCAAATATAATTATGGAACCGTTCGAGGTTCGGTTTTGTACCATAATTAATTTTTTTTTTTTTTTACATTTACAATAATACTACATAAATACAACTAATGACATGTTCATTCATAGTTTCGAAGGGCAATTGAAGAGGGGAAGTCGGACGCGGCAGTCGGCAGCTTCGCTTTGGACACGTAGATGTAGGTTTTCAATTTATCAAATGATTTGTAGTTAGTAAACATGTGCTTATCGAATAAAAGTATGAAATTGAAAATTGAAGGATAAAAATTTAAAAATGCCTAAATCTTGGGCTAACAATGAAATTAATAATTGGACCAAAAAATTGAATTTAGAAATTGGATTGAACTAGGCTAGCTAGACATAGGCTTGACTTGGGAGTTGGAGCATTAATTACTAAATTAGTTAATTTGCTTAGAAAAAAAAAATTTAATTAATTCAAATAAAAAATTAAAAAATTATTTAGATTCGATTCTTATTCACTTCTTGGTCTAGAATCGAGACCTGAACCAAACTAATCGGTTCTCGATTCATATACTCATTTGGGTATTTAACTTGTGAAAAACCACTCAATTCGGTTCAATTTGATTTGAGAGTTTTGTTCAGCCCTATCGAGTGCAATGTAGTGTGTACGAAACATTTAAGACACATAAAAACACGAACAACTTCTAAAATTATGATGATTCCTAGTAATACTAAATTGGGCAACAAGATTCGTTGATGAAAAAATAAAATTGAGAATAATTCACGTTTTATTTCAATAACACTAGTTGGTCTTATTTAAGCAATTAGAAAGTATAGTCTAACGAGGTAATTCTGAAAGTAAAATCTCGGAACAAGGAAAACTGACAAAAATAACTGTCGATGCAGTAATTTTCAAGTTGGGTCTTCAGGCAAAATTTCGGCCACGTGTTTGGGCCTTAAATCGAAGGCCTTTTTTATGAAATAAGTCCACTCTCATGTTCAAATGTTCCTCTCGATTACAATGATATCTCAAATATTACAATACTTCCAAGAAAAACAAAGTAGGCTTAAAGAGGTACATGTAAGAGTTGTCAAATATCGCTCGTGTGAAATATTCAACTCTATAAAAACTTAATCTCACAGTGTCGTTAGAAAGTCGTTTCCATACTACTTTAAAGATTGACGAATTCAACCCTAACTTTTCCAAACTTTTAATTGGAAGAAGGCGGTTGCACTAGTAATTTATAAGCACCATAGTGTTGATGTTTATTTGAGTTCAACGGTGCACATGCATTCATGGGGGGACCCAGGAACGTGATTCAGTGGGAACGAGACATAATTATGTAAAAATTATAGGTTAAAAACTTAAAATTATGGACTAAAAACCTGTAAGAACTACTTTGTAAATGTCAAAAATTAAGGGCCCAGTGGGGGCAATTGGGTCCGCCCCTACATGCATTACAAGCTCAATGTTACTTTTACTTGTAGAAGAGTTTATATAGAGAAAGTATTTGTACAAGTCGCTTTGTGTTACTTTTACTTGTCACGATTTTGTGTTGCTGGTTTTAGTTTGTATAGTTGTGATTGATTCATTAAAGTTTTGGTCTCCATTCTATAAATTCCTATTTTCTTTTTTTTTTTTCAAAATAAAGAGCGTTGTTGAAGTGTATAATGATGGAGGATTAAAAGTCACAATACACTTGCCAAATTCCACGTTCTAAAAGCGTGCATAATGGAGGTCACGTATAGGAAATATAAGGTCACAGTTATTCGATAATAGCAGACGTATTGGAATGTTTACAGGATGTGTGAATTGCATTACAATCACAGTTGAGGGTCACACATGAGGAATTGAAGGTCACAACAGTAGAACACCAAGTTCACATGTACTACACGATGCGGTCATATGCATTTGCTTAAAAAACAAAATGCATAAAAGTTATCAACTAATCGGAAAGGATAAAACTAGTTACATGAAGCTCACCAACAATATATGTAAAGAAAGATAATTGTGACAATATTTTGTCAATTTTTCAAAACATTACATAAAAGTTAGATACATGCCATTTTTACCCCAAAGTTATACCTTAAGCATCAAACAAAATTTCTTTCATAATTTGTCGAGTAAATTTCATATTTAATACGTCTCTACACATACAAGTTATAATTATCTTTTTGATTATTATGTGACATGTGCATTACTTTTATGAAAACTTCGATTTTAAAATAAAAATTTTGTATTCATATCAGCCAATCCATTGTAATGGCCCAAAATGTCATTCACGATATGTCAACATCAACGTCAAAATATAATTCTTGTCCAACTTTGAAATTTTTACAATAGTATTTTTACGACCATCGATCCTTTCAATACTCAAACATTTCATCATAATAACAAAAAAGCATCATAGAACCATCACTATAAGTCAACTTAAACCACATTACTCTTATGTTGGATCTTGCTACATGTATATCAAGGATTACATAATGTCATATGTCATTCTATTATTTATCAGTTTAAAACACAGTCAATTTTTTCATTCAATCATTCTCCCCCACATCATATTATGTAATATTTTACGTACAATTTTTATGTACAAGTAGCAAATCCTTACTCCTATTATAGTTTTGTTTTCATTTAATACGAGAGGTCAAACTTTGCGTCCTCTTCTAAATCTAAGGACCTGTTTGATGTAATTTTTTTTATTGGGAGAATATGTTATTAAAAATGAGTTTTGAAAAAAATAAATAAAAATTAAACAATCCATACCAAACAGGCAGACATAGACTAAGTTTGTTTAAGCACCACTTTCTGGGAGAATATGTAACAATGATATTTTGAAGAATGAATGATTAAAAAATGAAAAATAAATAAATTGAATTTACTTGTTGAATTATTTTATTTTCAGAACGTGTGATTGAAAATGAATTTGAGAAATAAAGAATGGTGCTCAAATATGTGGGCCTCATGTCAATTAATATGCAGGCCATGAACTTCTGTTTTGGTCCACTTCATGTCATATATGCCTGCCTTTTCATTATACCTCTTTTTCAAAATTCTATTCTCTGTTTTTCTATGTTATCTCTTTACCTGCCGAAATATACTAAAAATAAATTCCAATTAAATTTTTCCAAGTCAAGGAAATTCGACTCCTTTGATACGTCTGGGAAAAGATTTTCATGATTGATAGAAAGACTATAAATTCCTTACGTAGTATAAGGAAAGACAGTACGATAAGCCTGATATTTATCTTAGGTAGATTTTCATTTGGTTCTTGTTAGATATTCAATCATGCGAATAAGAATTAAAATTATAGGGTTCTTGAGAATAGGATACGTTTAGGTGAATAATAACAATTTTTTGTTTTTAAATATTATTTAATCAATCTCAAAAAAACTTATTTCTTAAATATTGAAATTTTCTACTAAACATTTCTTGAGATCCATTTCACATCTTATTTTTAAAAAGAAATACAACGTGTCCACGTATCGTATCATATTTTCTATTTTCTCTTCCGTACAACCTTGCTTGTAAAGGACCAAGCACCAACACAAAGCCTAGATATTTAATTGACTTTCTAAAAACACACACACAAAATTACACATTTGTTTGAAAAGCAAACTTAGGTCATGGACATAAAAACAGGTTTAAGGATAGAAAAATAACTTTGTCACATTTGTGTTGGTACTTAGTAATTAATTGCCAACCTAATAATTTACATTCTCTTAGAAATGGGGTGGGTGGGCCNCATATATATGTACACACACTGTCGGTTTCAAGGGAAAAAATTAACATGCCAAATGGACCGACTTTGCATGAAATGTGGTGGGTTAAAACGTAAGGTTTCATTTGGCCTTCTTTTGTGCCGTAGAACTCGTAATTTGTTATGCAGGTGTTTGTCTTGCAGTATTAAATAGGATCGAACGGTTTAATATGGAAAATTTTAATTTTTTCGTTAATATTATTTGTACAATCAATTCACTTTACTAAACGGATAAAACTAGTTGTACATAACAACTTACCAAATTTTTGACATAATTGACACATGGTCTCCCCCTATTGGTGGGGTGCCTGGGCCCATTCGTTAATATTATTTGTACAATCAATTCACTTTACTAAACGGATAAAACTAGTTGTACCTAACAACTTACCAAAAATTTGGTAAGTTATTAGGTACATAAAATATCTCCCTTACTAAACATATTGTTATAACTTTATTGATGTTATACTCTTCTCTCATATACACTTTCAGTTGAATAATAGGACTCTATTTGGTCCTTGCTTTTAAAATTTGTTTTTTTCTCAAATTCGTTTTAAACTACACATCTAATGAGATCCACAATTTTATCAACTTTTTTTTTGTTGACATAGGAACCCGCAGCCGATACCCGTGATTACGCACCGGGTAAACCTCGCTCCATGTGCAGTAGCCCACAAACGATACATGAGAGATAAACCGCACTAGGCAAGCCCGGTGCGACGGGCTCGACCGAGGAAGTGTTGGTAGGGGAATTCGAACTCGCGCCTTTCGATCTCTGCGTTCACCTGTTATACCAACTCGGCCACCTCCGAAGGGGTAATTATCAACTTTTTAATCATACATTTTGTCAATTTCATCAAAATCTATTAAAAATTATGATATTAAGTTAAATCAAACATGGACTAAATAACACGGCGTTCAAATTTTTTTGTATATTAAATTGTGCTTAAAAGAGTAAGGTCCATGGAAAAAATAATTTTGACAGAGATTAGAAAAATAAGCAACTTAAAAGGCTTACTTATAAGCAAATCAATCAAGCTCCAATTCATGGATAATACATACACCCACACATTGTGTAGTAGATGTAATGCATAGTGAGTTTGAAAAGCATTTATTTTAACATGGGATGGAAAACTTGCTGCTCACTTGAATTAAAGTGTGGGAGATTTAGCAGCCACGCTTCTTCTAGAGTATTCTTGTTGTCTTCTCCACTTATTTCCTGAAAATAAGGGACAAATCTTATCGTGGCTTTACACACTAAAGAAGAAAATGCATTAAACTTTTATTCTTTATATTACTCAATCTTCATCATATATTGAGCAGTAAAAACATCTTCATGGGACAAGGCTATTAAGGTATTTCTTTTTTTCCTTAATAAAAAAGAATTTTAGTCGTAATTTTTTTTTCCTGTAAAAAATTAAGAATAATACTCATTCTTTTCGACTTTTTTTTTTTTTTTTTTTTTTTAGAAAACTAAAATTTTATTGAAGGTTTCTCAATATTGTGTATCGTTTGACACTTCATTGCAATTAATCAATGAGTCATTAATCTCAAATTCTATAATATTTGTCGAATTCACAAGTTTTTAGTCGCATTCTTTGCTATTGTATTATTCCATCGAAGAGTATAACAATTTTATTTAAAATTTTATGATTAAAACGAAGAATTGAATCAAAATCAAATCAAATCAAATCAAGAAGGGAATCAAATAAAAATGAGTCGTAGCTAGGTAGGCCAATCTTTCTATCCTCAAGTTGAAGGACAGAGTGAAAGATGATTGATTGAACCCAACCCCACCTTATAATGGTGCAATAAAATGGAATGACCCACACAAGAAACACAATGGGGCTTTTTTCCTGTTATCTTTCCTTTGTGGATACCACACAATAACTTTCTTCATCCCAGCTAAGAGATGTTCTTCACCTTGGTGGCTCCCCTATCAAAATTATCTTGCTTTTCTTTGTTTGCGAGTGGCGTGTGTACATGCATGCGTGCGTGCGTGCGATAATCATTATCTAACCATACAAGTCTTAAAATTGGTAAAAGATTCGAGTTCAATTTTTATCATCCTCTTCTTATTTATGAATTTACAAAGCACCTAATTTCCTTTCTTTAAGATGCAAGTCTTCCTCAAAATTCGTAAAACAATCGACTAGAAGTAGAAGAATGCTGGCATGAGAGAAGGTGGCCTCGCCCGATAAAAGAATTCCTAAAAGTAGTCTTATTCTATCTTTAAGATAAAATCAAGTTTAAACTTTATAGACATATCGATGTCACATATTTATAAAAAGTTGTGCATGTGATAGAATATGATTAAAAAATGAAATCAACCGCACGCGAAACGATTTGTTCGAAAATAGTTAAATAAATATCCGACAATTTTTAGTATAATTTTAACTTTTAAATAATATGGTTAAGAGAACTATCCCGTCAAAAAATTTAAAATCATAAATAGAAAATGAATTTGCTCATTTTATAATATGCTTTGACAACTTTTATATGTGTGTGTGTATATATATATATATATATATATATATATATATATGGATGCCATATAAAAAATAGGTAGGGCATATAGCCTTTGAGATTGAATGAATTAAATCAAGGGATAAAGTTGTTAAGAAAGGAATAATTTCATGATTAGCCAGTTAATCATGTAGGAGGACTCACATCAAATTCATTTTAATTAAAGAATACAATATAATATTGATGAGCATGTGCATTTATCATTAGACTCGCATGACTTGTGCAAAGCAACATTTGTTTAACCTTAATCATTCTTTTTGCCCCCATCAAAGACTTTTAAGGGCATCTTTGATTGTTAATGTTGTACACTTTAATGTACAAGATTTTAATATTTTTCGTTATTTACTAGATTTCGGTGGGACTTGTAATGTAACCCGTCTTACAAAATTGGGCCATGTTAACGTGTTTGGCTATAATAAAAACGTATTTTTGAAAAGTAAGCTTTTGTCAACTTTAGAAATCATAGTTTTTTTTAAAGTAAAATTTTACTTAAGCATACCTCATAATAAAGTAAAATTTAATCTTTGTGTCCTAAACATCACTCAAAGATGTTATCAAAAAGAATAATGTCATCGAGCACAGTTGTGTTAAAATATCAATTTATTTGGCATTATATGCTAAATTCAAATAAAGTTTTAATAATATGGAAATACTATGGAACTCAGTTAATTGAATTTATCATGTAATGCTAATCAGATTGATACTGCTAATTTGTATTACTCTATCGAAAATCTTGCACATGAAAGCAACGATAAGATACGGTGACATAAAATGCCATCGGCCCTTACTTTTGTGTTGATATTCATAATTGTGTACTTTCAAAAAAAAAAAAAAAAATTCTTTTCGAGGCAAGTAATGTTTGCTATGCGTCACACAAGATAATATAAATAAGAATTTGATTTTTTTTTTCTTTTTCATTTAGAGATTGTTTGGTAGAGATTAAAATCAGATTAAAATTGAAAAATTAATCGTTATTGTTGACTTTTATTAGACGAGTGAGACTCAATAACAGCTATATTTTCATTTTTAATTTTAATTGGAATCGAACACGCCCTTAATATATTTCAATGACACAATCTATTTTATTGAACACGTAAGGCAAGTCACTCCTTTTACATAATTCTAGCAGAACATTCAAAAAAATTTACTTTTTAAAGAATTTGAAAATAAATGCAGAATATTTTGAATTTTTATGAGATTTAATTAATAGAGTTATTTTATAATCTTTTTTATTTTTCAGAAAAAACTCTATATTAGTTAATTTATTTATTTATTTTTTTTGGAAATTCACCCCCTAACCCCAAAATTGTTACTTTAACGGATGTAGTCGGCGAAGTTAAATGGTTGACCATTCCGTTAGTAATGTCGACTAATGGCCTTTAAAGCGATTGATTCCTTCTAACTAACATGCCGTTTTAGCTATATTGTGATCTTTTCACTGTTTATCAATGATGAAAAATCGGGTTAGAGACAAAATTAGCTATTGTGGATTTTTTTATTTTTTTTTTGTCGAACACGAAATTTTTCTTTCTTAAAAATGCATTTTGTTTCAAACATCTATAATTTCGCAACATGGGCATAACGATCTCAAGGTTTAACGGATCGACGTCATATCCAGAGTGGACACTGCTAAAGAAGTGATCTCGAATACGTAACATTATTTTACTTTAGTAATAAAATAGGTTACAAGAATACTTTTTAATGATCAGTTTAAAATTCCACTCGATCATTTGTGAAATTAACTCTTTCTAAAATTTCTTGCAAATTTATATTTTTCAGAACATTGGTGAGAATATTATTTTAAATTCTTATTCTTTCGAAATTTTCAAACTTGAAGCAATTAATTAAAGGCAGTTATACAAAAGCATATAATCTTAAGCATTAGTCATGTCTTGTCTACTTTACCTCAGCTTGACAGTGCTGTGATCTTGCTTTATGATTGGCGTGTTAATTAAAGATTTCATATAGTTGCTAGTGCAACATAAGCTGGATTCAATTCACTTTCACACCCAAAGCAAACAATTTATAAGATAAAATTGGATTGTGACGGTCTAGTTCGAGTTTGAGAGAGCATATTTTAGGTTAAAAAATTTTGAGTCGATAATGCCGGTCAATGAATCCTGAGGGGTAGCTCAATTGGTCAGGTCTTGTGTTTGCTCACCAATGGTCACCAGTTCGAGTCCCCTCAGGGCCACTGAGGTGAGTACCCGGCTGTAAACTCCAGGGTCCCGTGGAATTAGTCGAGACACCCAAAGCAAACAATTTATAAGGTAAAATTGGATTGTGACGGTCTAGTTCGAGTTTGAGAGAGCATATTTTAGGTTAAAAATTTTTGAGTCGATAATGCCGGTCAATGAATCCTGAGGGGTAGCTCAATTGGTCAGGTCTTGAATTTGCTCACCAATGGTCACCAGTTCGAGTCCCCTCAGGGCCACTGAGGTGAGTACCCGGCTGTAAACTTCAGGGTCCCGTGGAATTAGTCGAGGTGCGCGCAAGTTGGCCCGGACAGTCACAGTTATAAAAAAAAAAAAATGCCGGTCAATGCAATTTGCGATGGACTAGTTTGTGTGAACCCGTAGGTCAAAAAATAGCTTTTTGTGTAAGCAAACTAGTTTTTCTATTCTCTTAGCATCGCGTGCCGCTACTTGTTGTGGGAGGTTCGATATACTCACAAGTAATCCGTGTCATGTGATGCGGATGTATATACTTCTCTCTAGATTTGTCAAAGACTTCTGGTGATTATTGCAAAGTACATTACAACGATGAACTGACAATTCAGACGAGATTGATCACGATAACACACAACATCTTGAAAAGGGGTGTTGCATGAGTTATGTCTTAGTCATATGCTAATAAAAAGTCAATTTCAAGATTGATTTAGATTTAGTCCAGTGACAAGGATCTGCCACCAATATTTGAAGTCTAAAATTATAATATGCATGAATCCATTTTCCTCCAAAACTTCTTGATAAGGCGAATTAATTGATGAATGTAACCAAAATGTTGATGTGAATGGATCAATGTACTGTGAAGCACTTTAATCTCATCATCTTTCTCAATCTTATGATAGGACCAAAATCATCTAATAATGAAATTATTTTTAAAACTTATATCTTGGGCACGGTGACATGTTATATAAATTCATTAATGAATTTTAAACTTAATTCAAATGTTGAGAACCATTATAAGTTTATCCACCAATACATTTATATGACACATCATAGCTAGATATACTGCATGAGAAAAACCTCGATAAGATTCTTACGCTGTCGAAAACGCCTAAAAATTAATAAAATTTGTATAACATTTGTCTATAGAAGTAAACACTATATACTAACTACACAACCAAACTTTAAAGGAGATAATCTCATCAAAGCAAGAGAAATATGGTGGAAAACATTATTGAGTTTACGTTTGAGCCCTGTTTTTTAGAATTTATTTTTCTTTAAACTCATTTTTAATTACACAGTATTTCAATAAAATAATTTTGCACGTAAAGTAAAATTGTTTCCGTACTTTTTAACTTCTCATTGTTTAAAAATTCATTATTTTTTTTAATAAAATTTATTCAGAAAAAAGTAGTAGATGGAATTATCATATCATGGAGGAAGTCATGGAATTATCTTTAGACATGGACTGATCTTAGGATCTTTTTACCTAGTTGGTCAGTTAAACAATGCAAAAGCTGTATGCATTTTCACTTTTGAAGCACTCTTTTAGAATTACGGCAGTAAATGCCACTTTTATCATTGAAATTGACCTCGTATTCTCTGTAGGTGGGCAGAATAAAAACTTTTACCACTTTTATTTTTAAAGCACACTCGTTACTTATTTGATACGAATTAAAATTTAGATTTTAATTTAAATCAAAGTTAATAATTAATTTTAATCGCATATTTTATGGGATCTACATTTTCTCATCCACATATTTCATTATTTTTTATTAAAATCTGCTAAAATATAATGTAAATCCGAAGTTGAATATTTTTCCTTTTTCTGACTAAGGGTATGTTTGATAACCCTTATTTTTCATGGAAGTTGGAATTTTTTTTTTCAATTTTCTAATTTTTGGCTTGTTTAATAGTACAAATTTTTCATGGAAATTTTTTTATCTATTAGTGGCACACGTGCACATTTTTCATGAAATTGTTTTCCCACCTTTTAGGTGCGTTTTCATTTTTCAGCTTTTATTTTGGCAATTGGGAAAAATTTCAGACACAATAGTAAATAAATTATCATTTTCATTAACAATTTTCATGCAAAATAAAGCCAAACGAATCATATTCGTTATGGTAATTTTTAATTTTTTTTTGCAATTGAAACAAATTTTAGACCCAATGATAAAAGAAACCATCACTTTAATGGACAATTTTCATGAAAAATAAAGTCAAATGGACACCAACTTTTAACATTTTCCAAGTGAAAAATTATACAAATCAAACACAATTAATTACAATTCCCAGTAAAACAATTTCTAAACAATTCAATTTACTAAAATTCATTTTCTTTCCACTCATTTTCCACATTTGCAATCAAACAAACGGACCCTAAGATGTCTAAATAAATTAAAGAGTGGAAATATTTCAAAAACATATTTTAATTTTATAGAAAATCATATATTTTTCTTGACAGCCTAGCTAGCTACATTAGAGTACATGTATGGGAAGTGATTATATTTATTTAAATTATAAATACGTAAAAATAAGTGATAAATAAGTGGATAACCTATTGAAATTCTTTTAGTGGTGAATATTCTTTTGGTGAGGACAGAATTGGGGGAAGAAGAAAAAAGATAACTATGTTAGACAATTACCAATATTCTGAAAATTCGATAGGAAAAATCTGATCGAGACATCGACCCAATTATGGCTAAATAACAAAAAATAAAAATAAAAATGAAATCGTTGAAATTCGCGCACGTTTGGGAGGTGATTAAATTATAAATTTAAGTTGGTTATACGTATTTTTAATTCATTTATTTAACAAGATTTACGACTATTTACTTATTACGTGCACATTCTATAGGATCTATAAATTATCGTCGCTTAAATTTTAATTTAATCATCAACCAAACACGTATTATCTTGAATCCAGTCTATTTACTTCAAAATTTTATTCTTTAATTTTTTAAATTTTTTTAAATTTTATTTTTTATCATCGGTTTGACAAAGTGCTTTTGAAATGTCAACAAAGAGTGTAATAAGTTAGGTCAACTCCATCATTCGAGTTAGTCAAGAATTAAACTGGGGAGTAATTAATGAACACGCCTGAAACATTTCCCTCTTTATCTAACCACCTCCAGTTCATCTTATGTCGGCTTGTTCTCTAGCTTTACACAAAAACCCACAATAATTCAACTGTTCAAGACTTACCGTAGACAGTAAATTCTGTAAATAATGCTTTGTTATGGTTGCAGAATCTTATAATAATGATTTGTAATTGGTGTAATTGTACTGTAACGTACTCTGTACTATATTTTATACTATAAAGCAGCTTCGCTTTCATTTGCATCAGATTTTCCGGCGAGTTCTAAGATTCCTCACCACCTGACCACCTTGATCTTGGTTTCTCCGCAGAGCCTGAATATTTCTTGCCAGCCCTTTTTTCTATTATAGGCCGCTAAACTTCCATTTTTAGTAATCTTGTTTTCTTTTTTTGAGTATTTTCGGTTTTGGACTTTTCAGGCCGTGCAATTGTATGATCATTACCTGAAGAAGCTGAGATTTGAGGGGTCTGCTTGCAATATAGGGCTGAGTTTTTTCTTGAATCTTGTGAAATATATGTAGGTTCAGTTGTGAAACTTTTGGGCATGGAGGATTTGATTTATTATTATTATTAATTTTTAAATAACGTGAAAAAGATTCAATCTTGTGCTTTGATATAGAAATGGAGTGAAGATTTTTACTTGGTTTTGGGTGAAGCCTACAGAATCAATTTTTTGTTTTGTTTATTTGAGTTTTCCAAGTTGGAAAATTTGTGGGATAGTAATTAGTAATGGAACAAAGTGCCTATTAGTTTCATCGAGGATTGAGGTGTTGGGATTGACTTCAGATGGTATTTATGAATTGGGTTCTGTGAGAAAACTAAGGATTTTTTCTGAGATTTGGAGGCATTATTGATGAACAGTTTGCAACTGGAAATATTTGATTCGTGAAAAATTAGTTTATGTGGTTCCGAAGGGAAGAAAATTCGAAAAAGAAGTTCAATTCTGGTGCAGATATTAGTCTATGAATTTTACTACAATGAAGGTTCCTTCCAATGGATATATGGCCAATTCTGGAGAAGGTTTGACAACTTTCAATAGTCCTTTTACATTTCTTATTTTTGCATTCATTTGATTTCAGAAGCTTTTTCTCAAGTGTTTATATCATAGTGAGCTTTTGTTCTCTGTCAATTCTTAAATTTGGGCAAGTTCAAATGCTTAAAGTTTTGATATTCCATGGATTAATACAGTATGAGGATGAACTTGCAGACACGCCTATTCATTTTACATATTCAGCAAAAGGAAGCTAAAGATGGAAAATGTGAATATATTGTTGTTCCATTTTCTTAACCTGTTTATATATTTCTAACTTCAATTCTGTGTGATTATTCGTAGCCGTTACTCGAATTAGTAATCGATTGTAATTTTCATCGAGTAACTGTCTTTCTTTGAGATCTTAAAATTAGATTTTATACTTGCTTTGTATTCAATTCTGTACGTGATTTCTCCTGCAACTCAATGCTTTCTTAATGAGTGGTCTTTACCATTGTGGTCACTGATGTGTACCCAACTCTTCGACATTTTGTTTTTTTTTTCATGCTCCTTTATACCATAATTTGAGATCTATACTGTAATTTAATCCTGCAGATCTATCAATTTTCAGTGTGGATTGCTCAATATGCAATTCCCTAGTCAGTTTCAAATTTTGTTTCCCTTGAATAGGTTATCTAAGCCTTTCCCCTTTTTTTTTTGGATGGTGCTTCTATTGTTTTGGTGTTTCTTTTTTGTTTTTAAGGGGGGGTGGGGATGGAGTGTTTTAGAAGCATTTCGTACTACCAATTGCTGCTGATCAAATAACGTCTTGAAAACTAAAATCAACATCTGGGAATATACCGCGAAGTTGGATCTATAAGTTTTGCCTAAATCAATTGCAGCTCCATGCCATGAGCTCGCTGGCACTATGTACCTTTTTAATGAACTTCATCCTAAGCCCATCAGCTGGCATCTACTGTCCGAATTTCATTATCCTCTTGTCTGGCATCAATCTTTACTGCTGGGGAATTCAGTTATTGCTGGTCTATTCTGAATATGTGACTGTTTTCTCTTTTTAAGTGTGCTACTTCTACTTCTACGCCGTAACTTTGAACTTTGCTGTAAAATCTTCTCTTCCGGTTATATTTTGCAGTTTATGACTATTTCTAAATTGATTGACAAAGAAAATAGATAAAATATACATTTAAGAATTGGCTCAGGATGTAAACGCTCAACAATAGGAAAATATAGTTTCAAAATCAAAGAAAAACCTTCTGTAACAATTTAAATCTCAATTTGCCTAATAGAAGTTCCTTTTGTAGCCATTTGAAATCACAAATTACATTTACATATCTTTAATTTTATTGTTGTTTTTGAAGTTTCTGTGTTCATGGAACAGGAGGGAAAAATGTGATTAATTCAGAGTTATGGCATGCTTGTGCGGGCCCATTGGTTTCTTTGCCTCCTGTGGGAAGTCTTGTGGTCTATTTTCCTCAAGGTCATAGTGAACAAGTATGTCCTCTCTCCATTTCGAGAAATATTGCATTTTTTTACACTCGATATCTGATAAATACTTGTATATATACTATTTGTAGGTGGCAGCGTCAATGCAAAAGGAGGCTGAGAGCATCCCAAGTTATCCAAACCTTCCTTCGAAGTTGATCTGCATGCTGCATAATGTCACCTTACATGTATGAACGCTTCCATAGCGCGAGAGAAACTTTTAAACTTTTTTTTTTCTGATAAAGAAGAATATAAAAGTGTTGGGATCTATTTTCCTCCTTGGCCTTTAATACGAGATAAGTATTTGTTGATAGTCAATTTGATCTATCTACGTTGTAAATCGGTATCAGTGACATCAATGAGGTTGCGTGCAATATTGGTGCAAATATAATAACAAAGAGCATGTTTGGCCAACCTTTCAAAGGTTTACTTATATGTAAATAATATGTTTAAAATATTTTTTTGTAAGAGTTGAAAATAAGTTACTTATTTTGACACCAATGCAAGAGATTCTTCTGAAATAAGTAATGTATTTACTTAAAAGTAAGAAAAGCTTAATTTTGACTGAGCTTAACTTTTCTAGATTGTAATCTAGGCGAATTTTGTTTGTAAAATACAGTAACTTTGAAAATCCTATTTGGCAAAATAACTAACTTAATAGTAAGTTTAGCTTAGTTTTAAGCACAACCAAGCATACATATTTGGAAATAAAAAGTTATTTCAAACAGTAAGGAACTTTTCATTATTTTTAAGCTTAGCAAAACAGAGAAGTAACTGTGTGACCTTGAATATTATCCAAACCTCAACATAATATAAATAATTTTGTGAAAAATCTTCTATTTATCTATTTATTTTGATCAGGCTGATGCTGAAACTGACGAAGTCTATGCTCAGATGACTCTTCAACCTGTAAGCAATGTGAGTCAGGTATATTATTTGAGAAGTTATCAACATAACAGTACTTGACAAATAATAATGTGGTTAGGCATAATAACCGATCTGAAGAAGCATTGAATTTATTCATTCTACAGTACGACCAGGAAGCTTTACTTTTATCTGAGATGGGACTTAAGCAAAGCAGGCAACCTTCTGAGTTCTTCTGCAAAACTCTTACAGCAAGTGATACAAGTACACATGGCGGTTTCTCTGTACCTCGTCGAGCGGCTGAGAAGATCTTTCCACCTCTGGTTTGTGCTAAGCATTTGTCATTTCTGTCATAAAATTGAGATGGTAAAATTGATAGTATGTCTGGCTGTGCTTTTATTTTTATTGGAAGTATGTAGTAGTGGCATACTTCTCTAATAAGTAGCTTAAAAGCTAATTTTAAGCACAGCCAGACATGCTCAAATTCAGCTTATTCTGCTACTAACTAGGAGGTTGTCTTGTAGGATTTTTCGATGCAACCTCCATTTCAGGAGCTAGTGGCTAAAGATTTGCATAACCAATCATGGACATTCAGACATATTTATAGGGGTATTTTCTTCTAGAACTTTCTGTTTTCATGTATCTCCTTTGGTTCTGGCTTTGTTTTGAAATTCGAAATGATGTATCATGAAAAAGATGATGACAAAAACAATAATTCTACAATATTAGAATCCCCATCTTCCTGAATAATGCTTCTAGATAGATACACAGCAAATTGTCAGTACATCTTCGGAAAAATTAAGATCAAACATGCTCCTCTGATTATCATATTGGTTAAATGTTAATTTTGTCATTAAATTAAGATTCTGGGACATGGTATCATATTCCCTCTTTATGTAAATTATTATTTTTTATCAATTAAAAGATGATATAAGGTAATGTCTTGGGTATTGCTGGGGCCACAAGTTGATTTTACTTTCGAGTATGGAAATTATGCAAATATACTTAACTGTATAAGTATTTCGAGTTCATTTTATGGTGACATTTTGATTTATACCCTTTCTGCATGTCAATCTCTAGATTTGGTTCCTTTCATTTTCTGCTTTTGCTCACTTTACTCAAGATTAGGGTGCTGTGCATATCTCATCAGGATACACTTTCCTTGAATGAAGCTATTGAGAAATATCTTATTTGGTATAAAGCTTAGTTTGTTGTAGTAGTTTTGACCCATTCTTGATCGTCAATAGTAGTTTGGAACGAAAGTTAAAGACTACTTGTGCTTGATTCCAGGTCAACCCAAAAGGCACCTGTTGACTACTGGATGGAGTGTATTTGTTAGCTCTAAAAGACTTGCAGCAGGCGATTCTGTCCTTTTCATAAGGTATGAAACTATTTGAATGAAGAGCATAATTGGCTAAAGCTTCAAAAGTTTAAGTTTAGGAAAACATGTATGGAAATAAAAAATAATTTTTACTTGCTTTTAAGCTTAGCCATACATTCTCTTAGCATTATATTTCTTGTCACTGAACTGCAAAAATGTGATGTAGAGACGAAAAGTCACAGCTTTTCTTGGGTATAAGACATGCCACAAGACAGCAGCCTGCAATCTCCTCATCTGTTATATCTAGTGATAGCATGCACATAGGAATTCTTGCAGCTGCAGCTCATGCGGCTGCAAATAATAGCCCATTCACAATATTCTACAACCCAAGGTAGTCGAATTAATATCTTTTTCAGCTGCTAGAAGTAAACTTTGTGAAAAAAATTGATCCCCTAATGAAACTTTGATTTTTACAGGGCTAGCCCTTCTGAATTTGTGATTCCTCTAGCAAAGTATAACAAAGCAATGTATACCCAAGTTTCATTAGGCATGCGTTTCAGGATGATGTTTGAGACTGAGGAATCCGGAGTCCGAAGGTACATGGGTACCATTACTGGTATTGGTGATTTGGATCCAGTGCGATGGAAAAATTCACAGTGGCGTAATCTTCAGGTACTGGTTCTCTTTTCATTTTCCTGAATGTCTTCAACATTTACCTCATATTAATTATGTTCATGAGCATTTAGGCCTGGAAAAATCTGATCACAGTTCTTCTATCGCTGAATCTAAAATTCTTCCGTTGCTCAACTAGGATAGTATTCGACTGGTAAATATGTCATGTCCATAACAAGTTTTTTGGCTGGGTTCTCCCATTTTACCATGCTAAAAGCTGCATCCTCTTTTTCGGTTTGGATCTTCTCCAAATATGTGCATTATGTCTTTCCAATTTTTATGTTCTTCTATGCATAATTGACCTTTGTTAATTTCTAATCATGGTTTAGATGGATTTAAAAGATTTATCCTTGTTATATTCTATTACAAGTGTCTTTTCCTTCATATTTATTCTGTTCTAGAACTCATAATCAATTAGCATTCCTTTTGTTAGGTTGGATGGGATGAATCTACTGCTGGGGAACGTCCTGGTCGAGTATCAATTTGGGAAACCGAACCTGTTGTAACTCCCTTCTATATTTGTCCGCCACCATTTTTCAGACCCAAGTTTTCAAAACAACCAGGTTTCCCAGGTAATCCTTGCTGACCACTTAGCTCTCTTTTATAATGCTGGGGTGTTAAACAGCTGTATGGTACAAAATTTGTATCGTGAGCTTTATTTGCTAAAGTTTGTCTAGCGCATGACGTAGTACTGTCAGAAGCATGTATGCATGTGCAGATATCACATTCAAAAGAAAATCTTACAGAACCATGTTAAGATAAAGGAGAAGGAAATCAATCTAAGGAAAGAATGCATCTTGGATTGAAAATCTTTAAATTAGTATAGGTATATGGGAGACTAAATGATATTTGTTGAACTTGCATTAGTTTTCCTCAAACTCGAGTTTTACAGATGATGATTCAGATATAGAGAATATTTTCAAGAGAGGCATGCCCTGGATTGGGGACGAGTTTGGTTTAAAAGATGCCTCGAGCTCAATTTTCCCTGGGCTGAGTTTAGTCCAGTGGATGAACATGCAGCAGAATCAGCAGTTCTCGGCTAATCAGCCAGGACTTTTCCCGAACATGATGTCTTCAGCCAACCTACAGGGTAACCTTGGAACCGATGACCGCTCCAAGTTGTTGAACTTCCAATCCCCAGCCTTCTCTTCACAAACTATCCAATACAACAAAACCAATCAACAAAATCAACAAGTTGGACAAATCCAGCAGCTGTCTTCTGGGTGGCCCCAACAGCAGCCACTGCAGCAAACTTTACCGTCTTCTATAAACCCTGTAAATAATGGTGTAGCCCCTAACCAGATTCCAAATCAAAATTCACAGCAAACAGCAATGTACTCCCAACAACTTCAGCAACAACAGTTCCTAACAGGCAATACACAAATGCAGCAAAATGTTCCCTTGGCTAACAAAATAACACTTCCCATGACATCTTTACCTCAGGACACGCAGTTTCAGGAACATATTGAACAGCCAGCTAGCCTCATGCAGAGGCCCCAGCTACAGCAGACACAAATGCAACAAACTCAGCCACAATTTCTGCAGCCGGTCTCAACACAGAAGCCACAAGTGCAACAGACATCACAACCTAGTCTTTCTGAACATCAGCTGCAAATGCAGAATCTCCAGAAACTCCAGCAACAGCAACAGCAACAGCTGTCGTCCCCTTTGAGTTCTTTTTTGGAGCCTCCGTTTCCCCAACAACACCAGGCTCTTCAACAAAACCAGCAACCTCAGCAATTCAGCAGCACAGGCTTTCCAGCATCAACACTTGTGCAATCAGCACAATTTCCCATCAACCAACTCTATGGCCAGCAAAAGTCTACGTTCACAGTCAGATCACATCCCGAACCTGCTGATGGGGCTGTCGCATCATGTTCAACGTCGCCTTGTACAAATAATATGCAAGTGTCACCATTGAACTTTCTGAACAGAAGTCAACCAGGGTCATCCACATTACTGGATAATTCCGTTATTCATCCTGTTCCTAATTTAGTTCCAGAGACTCATAGCAAGTCTGATATCCAAGTAAAAAACGAATTACCCAGTTATAAAGGACCAGAGCAGCCTAAATACAGAAGTACGGCTAATGATCACTTGGATGCAGCTTCATCTGCAACATCATATTGCTTGGATGCCAGTGGGCAGCAGAACTTTTCACTTACTGGCTTGGATGGTGACGTTCAATCCCATCCCCGGAGCAGTCTTCCTTTCACGGCCAATATTGATGGATTGACCCCCGATGCTTTGTTGTCAAGGGGCTGTGATTCGGGAAAGGATATCCAAAACTTGCTCTCTAATTACAGTGGTAATCCAAGGGATATTGAGACAGAATTTTCCTCTGCTGGAATCAACTCTCAAACATTTGGGGTGCCAAATATGTCATTTAATGCTGGTTGTTCAAATGATGTTGCAATCAATGAGGCTGGTGTTTTAAATAGTGGGTTGTGGCCAAACCAGACTCAGCGCATGCGAACATACACAAAGGTTTTCTTCTCTATCTCTTACGCTTCAAATTGCTCCCCTCCTAATCTCCCCTTGCCACAAAAAAAGGGAAAAAAAAAAACCAACACTCACAACACGACGGAACCGTAATATGAATTAGATTATATCTAATTTCTCTCTTTTTAAGGTTTGGAAACAACATGAGTCACCTGATTACTAGAAATTATGCAGGTTCAAAAACGTGGATCTGTTGGTAGAACAATTGATGTAACTCGTTACAAGGGGTATGATGAACTTAGGCATGATCTGGCCCGTATGTTTGGCATCAAGGGACTAATCGAAGATCCACAAAGATCCGAATGGAAACTTGTCTATGTAGACCATGAGAATGACATATTACTTGTTGGTGATGACCCTTGGGAGTAAGTGTTTAGCAACTGTCCTTGTATTCTTAGTTTGTCGTTGAAAGAACGCAAATAACTCTGAAAACTTTTCTCAGTGAGTTTGTGAGCTGCGTCCAGAGTATAAAGATACTGTCCTCTGCCGAGGTACAGCAAATGAGTTTAGATGGAGATTTAGCTCAGCTTCCTGCCCCAAACCAAGCATTCAGTGGAACAGACAGTGGTAATGCATGGAGAGGACAGTATGACGATAATTCTGCCAATTCTTTCAATCGGTAAATGCATTTTAAATTCAGAAACTAACTTGGTCTGCATAAAATGATGTATCACTTACAATGCTGAGCACCTCTGAACAACCAGAGATAGGTAACACGACCCTTTCAGAAGGCTCTGGTTGAGCACTGGCACGCGTAGTCCAAATCTGAGCTGAGATATTTGTCTTTGTTTTTGTTGATTTATTTTGAGTTGTTGAATTTGAGATTTCTCTGGAGGCAATCGGATAGATTTGACGCTTGGAGTTGCTTTCTCAACGGTCATATAATAGGTGGCATGTAAAGACTAACCTTTTACTAGCAGGAAATGTAAGAAGTTAGATGTAAATTTCTTGTATCATTGAAGGTTTAAACTCATCATCAGAATTTCTTGAAGTGCTTGAGCATTCTTGCAGCGAAACTCCGGGAAACTATTTATGATTATTGAGCGACAAAATCGAGGATGTTATTATTTGCACTAATCGCTGGACAAAACTTGAGAATGTTGTTATTGGCACAATTCGTAGGACAATTTTTGATTCATGAAAAGGAGCTGTCTGCAAACTAATGCCTCGTGGACTGAATAAAAAATGTTGTTCCACATCATAACCTTGTGAACTGAATCTTAAATTCTTGCCCCACATCAAAATTGTAAGCGTGTTACAGACTTACAGTTCTATAATTTTCATTCTCAAATGGAGGTATCCTCGTATTCTTCGCAATAAATTGCAAATGGACGGTGCAAGAAAACATTCAGTTATAGGACTGGAATTTTCGACATAAATTTTCAATTGAGATATCAGAAACTGGAAACTACTAAGGCCCTGGAGAGCTGGAAACACGGATGAGCAGGAAGCTCTTTAAACAACAAAGACCAAATGGTCAACAAATCCAAAAATCATTACACTCTTCATTCAATACTAACGCAAAAAGTTTGTATTATAGATCCAGACTACAACATTTTTCTAAAGTTACACTTTTGTTGAAAATAAAGGTTCGAATGACAATCTAGGAAAGGACAGCCATGACATCAGAAGCCCTTAGTGCTATGTACTCTGAACCATCACTGCCCTTGAAATCGTTGCCTGCATATTTGGAGTACAAAACTGTATTCCCGGGGGCAACAGACAATGGCTTCCTATTTCCTTCCTCGTCAAGGGGGCCAGGCCCAACTGCAATCACCTGTAATCAAAGATGGCAAATACTGAGGATAGCGTTTGCGTGCTGAGCGAAGTACTCATTCTGCAGTCAGAAACACTTAAAATCTTTGAAGCTTGAGAGATAATACTTACCGTGCCAGTTGATGGCTTCTCCTTGCTTGCCTCCGTTAGCAACAAGCCACCAGAAGTTTTCACTTCAGCCTCAGCTACCTGAATAGGAATTGTTGTATAAGACACAGCTTGTATAACCTTAGGTCCTATTGACCTCAATGGCAATGGAAAAAAGAATGTAGAGAGAAGAAAAATGCAGAATCTATCAATTCTAAAATTAATATATGCTGAAGTTGTGTTTCTGGATAATTCCACAATCCATAAGGGTTATGCACAACTTATAGCCACAACACACAAATTTGTTACATCACCTTTCCAGGGAAAAAAAGACCTCTCCAAGATCACTTTTAGCAAATTATTAGATCAAAGCTTAAAATATTTGCACACTGCATATGAGGATTAGTCGAAAGATCAGAGTCCCCAGCACAATGCACAAAGCTGAATAATAATATAACTAGACTATTAAGTATTACCAAACCTTAATGAGAACTCTGTCATTCAGGGGCTTCATCTCCTTGACGTCATCATCCGTATCAAGGATTCCAACAATATCATCCTCCTTCAAAATGAGATGATTTGATCCATTGAACTCGACTTCTGTCCCCGCATACTTGGAGTACACCACTTGGGTGCCATTCTAGAGATGTCGTTCAGTCAGTAAATGCAATCATTCAAGGAGATGACACAAACTGGAATGCATTAGACTGCGCTATTACCTTCACACTAATGTCCACCTTGCTCCTTCCAATTGTACGACCCTCTCCAACAGCAACTACTTCACCTCCCTGTGGTTTTGTTTGTGCTGTTGTTGGTAGTAAGATACCACCTGTTGTCTTCTCCTCTGCAGTCTTAATCTTCACTAAAACTCTATCACCCAAGGGTTTGAGTGCAGTGTACTGCAGGACCAGAAAGCAAATATAGTAAACAAGACAGAAGAAAAATCAAACACACAACAAATCTAAATTGAAATTTGCTTAAAGAAAACAATATTAATATCAATTCACATGTACAAATTCGAGTTCCCACTATGGTTCAACGAACATTTAGAACTAAGGGAACAGCTACAACAAAATTATGAGAGTCAGCTATTACAATTAACATATAAACAAAACAAGTATTCCTAGCCTAATAATTAGATTGTTATAAATTGCTTGTACACAGTAACACCTATTATCACATTTAGACAAACGCAATACATGATAAAATTAATGAAGCTGTAGAGAGGAGAGACAGAAGCTAAGGCGAGTCAAGCAAGTAAATACAGTTGAAGACAGACTAAATCCTACACTTCTTAACTTCATGCCAATTCATCATCAACATAAAAAATGCGGTTTTCATTTTACAATTACATCTTTAGGTAAAAGTAATCACACTAGCACTATTACAAAACTAACTAACAAGAAATGCTATTTCCTCGTGTCAAATAAGAATTTGACTAGCTACAACTATGAACTGAAATTTAAAGGGGAAAATACAACTTTTAAGATTGGATAACGGAAAATTCAACTATGAATTGAATACAAACCTTGGGTGAAACAACGGTGGCAGCCTTAACTAGAAGTCCACGGAATGACCTGAGGGAGACCCCATTTTGCTTAAGAGGTGATAAGGATGAAACCTTTACAGAATTTTGCCTCAGCCCTTCAAATGACGCAAACTCTTTCGCTGATACTGTAGATGCTGTCAACTGTATCGCTGCCATTTCTTCCAAAAATAAAGAAAACAACCAACTAAATTAATCAATTAATCGAGAAATACAATGCAAAATAGAGCATCTGAAATGGGAAGATTTGAAAGTACCTTAAGAGGAAAGTGATTTGAGTATGAGTTAGAGAAGAATTTGTTGGTGGGTTCAATTAAAGAGATAACAAAACCCTAGAAAGTTCTGAATTGATAAGAGAGGAGGTTTTATACGAGGATAAGATGGTTCTGGAATTTATTTATTTTTGGATGGTGCAGTTTTTGGCATTTGGGGCTTGCTCTTCTGTGCTTTATTTGTTTTGTCAAGGGTAAGTTTCACAAATAGCACTGATCGAAAGAAAACATTAACCNAAGAGATAACAAAACCCTAGAAAGTTCTGAATTGATAAGAGAGGAGGTTTTATACGAGGATAAGATGGTTCTGGTATTTATTTATTTTTGGATGGTGCAGTTTTTGGCATTTGGGGCTTGCTCTTCTGTGCTTTATTTGTTTTGTCAAGGATAAGTTTCACAAATAGCACTGATCGAAAGAAAACATTAACCCCTAAATATTTTTTTTTTGTATTATTAAGACCATGTTTGATCTTCGTTCCTTAAAACTCATTTTTTTTTTTCAATTTTCACACGTTTCATGAGAACAAAAAGTCTAAAAGTTTTTATTAACTTCTCTACCACACATTTCAGAATTTACTAAAGTTTAATTTTTGTTCAAACCAAACAGAGCTTAGTAAACTACACTTTTAAAACTGAAAATTGACAAATTTTATCTCAGTTTGATTGGTTGAAACTTGAAACTCAAACTTAACGTAGAATACTAAAACAATCGTGGGGAAAATTAATAACTCAATTAATGATGCAGAGAACCACGTCAATAACCAAAAATAACGACCTCCGAGCTCATCTTCTAAGGAGGAAATTGCTAACATCCACCACGATAAACGGTTCGTCTTTTAGAGTCTTTCTTAAAGGTAAGACAATTAAGATTATTCTCGATGTTGTCTCTAGCATAGCTCACATTCTCAGAGTCGTCCACCCCCTATTTTCTTATTTGACTCCGATACTCTTCTGGCGGACTCTTTAGTCCGTTCGACGGTGTTTAACACACTGTTGGAGGGAGGTCCCAGTGTGATTCGCACCGGTTCTCTTCCTACTAATCGTCAGATTCTATTGTGCATTGTGTGCACGAATCTTTGACCCATATCTCATAGGGATGGATATGGTCCGGTTCGGTACCAAAATTTTTGAGTATTTAATAAATGGAACCATCATGTCCAAATATAATTATTCGATTCAGTTCGATTCGGTTCATATCATAATTAGTTTTTTCAACATTTATAGTAACACTACATAAATACAATTAATGACATGTTCATTCGTAGTTTCGATTGGCAGTTGGAGGGGGAAAGTTGGACTCGGTAGTCGGCGACTTCGATTTGGGCATGTAGATGTAGGTTTTCAATTTACAAAATGATTTGGAGTTAGTGAACATGTGCTTACCGAAAGAAAGTATGAAATTTGAAAGAGACTGATAAAAAATTTAAAAAGTCTAGATCTTG
>CAIGRF010345612.1:0-18673 GCA_903798235.1 Fraxinus ornus
ACCTTCTCTAGGCAATAGTGGTATGGCCAATCGATCGAGATACCCGCCGTGGAACCCCCTCGGGAAAACTAGCTCCTAGGGTAGTGACTAACCTATAAATAAGGTAAGCATATGGAAGCCCAACCCGATTCCCCGTGGTCTGAAAAGCACGCAAAATCTGTTGACAAACAAAGGATGGTAGATCAATAGAATCAATGTGCAGCAGTGCGTAAAGAAAATGAACCTTCTCCATGGGTAAGGAGGAGGTATGAGAGACCGGTCACAGATTAGTGTACACAATGCGAAAAAAAAATTGTCGATCAGTGGGTAACGATCCAGTGCGCATCGCACCGTGGATTGGACCAATGTGTCCGATGGAAGCGAATCAGGAGTAAGATAGGGAAAGAGCGGGTGAACGACTCGCGGAATATGAATAAGACTCGAAATGACATCGGGAGTGATCTTAACAACCCGATCCCTAAGAAAAACACTAAATGAAGTACCACTAACATCATGGATGTTAGCGTAGAACTCCTGGACTAATAAAGATGGAGGAGGTGTTAAATCGACAAGAAGTGGTTCCCAACCCCGGGAAGAGAAAATAGAAGCGAGGTCGGGTGACAAGTCAGACATAATGACCTCGCGCTCAAAAAGTATGGGGTGCTGGGAAAACTGTGACCCAAAAACATCATGAGCTACAGCAGCAACAAACCTAGTTCGACTAAAAGCAGTCGAAGGACTAGGAGTGGAAGGAGTAGTACGTGTTCTCTTGGGCGGCATCTGAAAGAATTGAATTACAAACATCAATAAAACTCGATATAGGACAAATGAAACCAATGAAATGCAGGGCATGCGTGAATGCACGCAAAACGAGGTAAATAAACTAACATACAACGTGCCCTGCCATGAATGCATGGTGACATGCAATGACGCCTAGACGTAGGTGACATGAAGACATGACACGTGCCATGGTTCTAGACGTAGGAACGCGGTGTCATGACGTGGTGACATGCCGTCACCATCTGATGCCTATTCAACCATACCCAAGCACAACCAACACAATGCAAACTCCTAAACAATAACCCAACACCAATCATCAAGTTGAAGTATCTGAACTCCCAAAACAACGACCAACCACAAACTTCAAAATCACCAACTCTAATAACAATCACAACAACTCAAGCTATCAATGTCAACAAAAATCACCCAACAACACAACTCATTCATCAAAACAAGGGCAACCTTATCAACTAAACCAACCACCTTAAAAAACAACAGGTAAGTGTCAAAAGACGATGAAGAACATAAAAAGAATGCTCAATCAATGCCAACAGCCCAAGCCATAACGTGTAAAAGGTGATAATAAGCAATGACCATGGTCCACTACTGAAATGCAACAGCTCACACCCAATGCGAAGTGATCAAACATTGAAGAATGCAAAGGAAAGTGGAAAAAAATGAAAAAACCAAAAGTTTCGAACCTTAACCTTATAAAGTAAATGATTTGATGAAGCAGGAGCACAATGTAGTGGAATAAGTAGGTGAAAGTGATTAGGACAGTGAAATTTGAAGTGGGTGATGAAAAAAAAAAGTTAAGAAAATTTGTGAAAAGTGGGTGAGAAATGCGTGAAAAACCCTTTAACTCACGAACTTATGCTCTGTCGCTCGAGCGGCACTCGAACGAAAGCGAGCGAGGCAGCTTCTGCTGCTGTCGCTCGAGGTGTTCTAGTGATAGGTTGGTGACATGCCAAATGACAGAAATAGCATCCAAAATTCAAAAATTAAGAAAAATAGCATTTTTTTCAATAATATGCAAATTAAGCACTTGATACTTCGATGATTAAAATCAAGCATGCAATCACAAGTCGAGCCTTATCAAAGCGACTTTTCCAGATACACAGTTAAGTTCAAAATGGAGTAAAATGTATAAATGACTCGAGTGTGTAATGTGCCACTATTTTCTCGAGAAAACGACTCCAAATCTAAAATTTGTGAGAAATGGCATGCAAAACATCACTTGTTAAATAAGTATGATCTCTAGTTATGAAAGTCAAACCCGAATAAAGTTTAGAACCTAAAAATGAGCTCAATTATATGATAAATTTTTCTGTTCTCCCCCTGAATTTGAGCATAGTTTATTTTTTATCGCTTTTCTCGAAAATAACACCTTATGTGCAGATTCTGTCCATTAAGCGACTAAATTAATCCCTGTAACGAGCTTTAAGCCGGTTAACCCAAGTCAGATGACCACAGGCACTAGGTTATGAGAAACCCCTCGTGCTTAATAACTCGAGTCAATAGGCTTCAAACAGAGTATAAGGTGAACCAATTAAGCACTCATATTTTTTTTTTTATCATAAATGCAACAATGCAGGGAGACTATCACGAGCTAAGGTCACATGTTCAAGGTCACCCTACTAACATGTGACTGTCATCCCAAATCTCACACACGCGGTTCAGACTCATTCACAAGATCATAGTGCATGAAGTGCAGAAGTTTACATGATAACAAATATACTCAATACTCCACGTTAAACCGAACCAAACAATGGAAATAACAATGTAAAACAGATAAGTGCTTACTTGGTCATACATAACATGTTTAAAATCATAACAATCTGTTGTTTGCCAAAAAGAAAATATTTGTATTTTTCCCATTTTTCCCTTTTTTTAAACGGTGGTTAAAGCAAATAAATGTAGAAGAAATAGAAACAACAAAAATAACAAAATAAAACAATAAATGGGATGCATGCATGAATGAATGGACACAATAGACTACACGTGCATGCAACTAAACACCAATTCATGGCGAAATTTGAATGCACTTACCATGAAGAGCACGACCATTTTCACGACCTTCGAGGTCGCTCCTCTTGACCCAAACTTTCTTAGAAGCAGAAGATGATTGAGTTAACTGAGTCATCATCTCAATTAAGTTGATGACTTGATCGGCAAGAAAGTCAACCTTACTAGTGAAATCCAGATTCTTACTTCCATGCACATGGTTACAACACCTTGGTCGAATATGTCCCAGTGCACCACAGTGGTGGCAAGTGGGAATGGACCGTGGTTCAAACCTGCTTGGTGGTTGTTGCCGATAAGTAGAACGATTGACCCTACGCTGTTCGGTAGGTCTCGATCCAATGGCATGCTTACCTTTGGGTTTCAGATAAGCAATCTTACGAACTTTGTTCGTGGCAGGAACGAACATGGTCTTGGATGTACTAGCTGTAGCATCACGATTATGTACATAACCCAGACCATGCCTGTCACCCACAGGCTTGTTCACCTCAAGCAGATTGTCCATCTTCTGTAAGCCACTCATGAAAGATTGGAGTTGAGCATTAGATTTATCAGGATCAGAAGTTAATGATTTAACCTTAATCTCCAAGTTTTCATTGACGAGCTTCAACTCACTCACTTTCTTGGTCGAGTCCTAAAAGTCACTCAGTAATTTTTCACGTTCAAGCTCAAGCTCGTTCACGTTTTTCAGAACGGCTTTATTGACCTTCTTGATTTTGAGACTCTCCTCAAACAGTTCACCATACGACTCATGAATGTCTATCTCATCATCAGACTCTTCAGCAGACTACTCACTTTCATTCTCCATTTCTCCCTTCTCAATCTCATGCTCAGATTAGATTGTAGCAATCGAGGTGAAGGCCATCTCATTCTAAGAGCTGGAATCCGACTCCTCTTCAGTCATGGTTACGGCTAAAGCCTTACGCCTTTCCTTATTCGAGCTCCTATTCATATTAGGACATTCGTTCATATAGTGACCTTAACCTTTGCACTCATGGCATTGGACAGATTGAGTTTTACTAACGGGATTCCTAGAGGTATTCTTCTCACTTCTACCTCTCGAGAGTTTGTTAGGGACTTCACTATTTAGCACTTGAGGCTTTCTCCTATTCCTCATCACCTTCTAGGATTTTTTAACAAGATATGCAATTTCATCGTCCCTAAGTGTCTCAGTGTCAGTAGACTCGATCTCAACTTCTCTAACAGTGTTCATGGCGATGGGTTTTTATTTCTTAGGCTGTGCTAATGTCAATTCTTAAATTTGGAGGGATCTGACGAGTTCTTCTACTTTAACGCTGTCTAGGGCCTTACGAGTAGGGATCTAAGAACCTTACAAACGATTTTTGACTCGATGATCCTTTTGTCTAGATTAAAACTAGAGTTCACAATATCGTTCAGTTTAACATAAAACTCATCAAATCTCTCATCATCATTCATCCTAAGTTCTTCAAATCTAAACGTCAACATTTGCAATTTGGAGTTTTTTACAATTTTAGTACCTCTCATGGGTTGTCTCCAAAATGTCCCAAACTTTCTTAGCTGTCTCACACATAGACACTCTTCTAAATTCCTCAAGAGACACAACCATAAACAAAGCATGCAGACCTTTACCGTTCCAATTACACTCATCCAAGTTTGTTTTGGTGCACAAAAAAATATCAGTGGGTGTAACAACCCCATCAACAGTTGTTGTAGACGGAGTCCACCCATTTTGCTCACAAATCAAAATAAGTTCATCCAAAGCCTTAAGAAAGCTTTCATTCGAACTTTTCAGTATGCATAATTACTGCCATCAAAATATGGCGATACAAACAAAGAACTACTCATCTAACCATCAAATAAGGGTCAGGAATCGAAATTAAGCTCTGATACCAATTGAAAAATGCAAGTTCGACCCTAACAATACTTAAAGAGGGTAAATAGGTATTTAATACGGAATTAAAAACAATCGCGAATTAAACAGCAACAAGTCATTTTTAATTCTTATCTAGATGGTTAATCATGTAAGTCAAATTATCCTATATTGAATTACCGTAATTTCCAAATCACGAACAATAAAAATAAAGCAGTAAAGAACACAAGAATTGTTCATGGAGAGACTCAATTGGGAAAAACTCCGGACACTTTGCCAGTCAATCTACTATAAACGATTTTGTACTTACAGTCTACCAGACTAGACGATGACACGAACTATCTGATCTCCTGACTGCAATTCTGACAGCTCTCCTGAATTCGGTACTCCTCTGCACCAATTCCAACCGCAATAACCAACGCTCTCCTGGAACTCTGCTATCCTGCAGTAGCACCTAGCTTGGTAGAATAGCCTATCTCCCGTGGATCACGAAGAACAATTCGTTCTTCACAGACTGGAACTCCAGTCGCCTTCCTTAATCTTCAACACCTCTAACAGATATGTAGGAAGTTTGGTTTTTGGTATTTAGATATTGCATTTGATGTTTTTCTGACTATCAAGAACGAATTATAAAGAAACATGAAGGTTGAAAGCTTCAAGGATGAAAGAAAATTGACAGCACAGTGTTTGCTTATTGTTCAACCTTGGAATTCTCGCTCTGTAACTTTAGGATATTTATAGGTATGGTAGAAAACAGATGGGTCGGGAAAAAAACCTTTAAAATGCGAAATAAAATATTCTCGTATAAAACTGTCGCTCGAGCGAAGGTCCAGCGACAGTCGAGCGACAGGGCGTCGCTCGAGCGAAGAAGGGGAGACGGTCCAGCGACGATATTTCTGCTTTTGTAGCTCGAGCCAACTCTTGGTGACAGTCCAGCGAAAATTCGCGCCGTTTTCCTCCTTATTCCAAACTCGAAACCCTAGACCTAATAACCAACTTTTAAGCAAATTGCATATTACTCTTTGAACTATTACACTCTATCAATTTAAGTTCTTTTGTTCACAGAATTTGCAAATTACAAAATCAACTAAAACCTAACAAAATCGATATAAAATCATGGAATTTACTGCCCTTTCACATTGTTACTATGTCTATTCATAGTTTATTGACAAACTCTTCCACCAACTAATTTTGACAGGGAACGAACCAATTATTGTTGTAAATCCGAACTGATATTCTTATATTTGTTTTAGTATTTTGTTATTAGTTTTGAAACCAGAGTTTTCAGTTACTGAAATTAATTTGCTCGTCAACTTGTGAATCTTGTTTTTTATTATGTTTGATGCGATTGCTGGAATCAATGTAGTGCCTCTCTTTATCGGATGACCTATCAAGCCTTATTAAATCAGTATTTATGTAAAGCATGCATTTTTTTCTCGCACACATACATGCTAAACAAATACATGTTTCTGTCAGCACCGCAGGGATTTTGTGTGTGCGTGCCCGTATTGAGAATGTTGACATAAGATATAGGAAAGAAACAGTACTTTGTTGAACTGGTCGAGGTCGAAATCTAGGAATACGCTAATATATTCTTTCTGTACTTGAATAGGTGCCAACAGATATTTTTACTTGTGCTTGAACGACTTGATCGCACTTGGAGGTGGTGCAAACTTTGCTTTATGCTTGAATGAAGGTCTGTAAGTTCTTTATCAAGCATACCTTGAATTTTTCTATGTTGTTAACTTAATGGTATCTGTAAGATGCAGATCTCCCGACCTCATTACTTGTTATTCTATGAAGGTTATCTGGAACCAGTGATCCGTGCGAAACATTTGGGAACTCGTGTTTGGCTCATGATCAAGAGTTTGAATTAAAGAATGTTGAGGTAATGATTTGTTTTCCAAAACGCCCCATCATCTTTCTCATTAAGAAATACTTTTGATATATCTACATCAGAAAACATCAATAAAATATAGTTCTTGATTGCTAGTTTTTGGCACAGTTCACTTTGAGGGTTGGCCGTGTTTCTTAAGCATAGAGATTACATTAATGTATTTCTTTTGCCAAACATGTTTGAGCTTTTTTAGAAGTTTCTCTTTCTTTGCATTTTCTAGTCCAAAAATTTAGTCCTCGTTTCGTACCGCTAAAAGATCTTATTAAAATTTAAGTTGAAGTCAATTATTCATTTTTAACCACACATTTCATAGGATCCACAACTTTTCAACCACACTTTCCATAAACTTTTATCAAAATCTGCCGTAAAAATCTGATTTTAATTTCTACCGAAGAGGGGCTTAATTTTTTTGGTAAGTACAGGCTTTCAAGCTTAGCCAAACATGCTTGACTTTTAGAGTTGTTGCACCAGCAAGCTTCAATCGACCCCTTTCCCCTGTCCCGCATGCGGTTATTGTACCTATGAAGTTGGTTCTTGCTGTGTCGCGACTCTACTAATCGCATTTATCTCCAACTATTGTAGTGGTTTTAACCTTATTTTTGCTCCTTTTCTTCTCTTTGCAGCTATGGGGTTTTACACATGTTTCTCAATACCTTAGTTGAAGCAAACCTTTTATATTTTTATTCTGTAGTGAAAATTGCAGTAGTAGTGCCTACATTTTTCAGGATAATTAGTTCTGTACATGTTTATATTCATTTCTAGGTTTTCATTGCTAAGGCAGGGAACCTTTATTCTTTTAGCACATTTTCATTCAAGACATGATCGTGTTGAAAAAAAATAATTAATTTGCAATAACTTGCATACTTCTGTCACAGAACTAATATTCATTTTTTTTTCTTTTATTTTTTAGTTACTTAAAAATATACATTTGTAAAGTAAATGCATTTTTGTAATAAAAACAACTTAAGGTCCCCCCCAACCTTTCATAAATGTGGCACGCGTATCACCAGCTAACAAAAACGTTGCTGCAGGTAATCAATTGAATTTTACTCACTATTTCAAAATCATACATAAAACTTAACTTTGAACCAAAACGATATATGAACTTATTTTTTTTATTAATTTAGTAGATGAAGTTCCTAAAAGGAAACAAAAATGTAGTTTTGGAGACTAATTTGTAATAAAGAAAAAGTTAGATGATGAAAATGGAACATTAAGTTTGGTGACTAACTATGTTTTTAACTACCACCTTTATTCGTGTCTGTACCGAAAAATAATTACAGACGTTAAAATGATTTCAATACGTACATTGGGTACTTTCTATCTCTTCAATCCAGCACCATGCATATATTAAAATCTACACAAAAGCCTAAATAAAATTGTACTTAAAAATCATACAGATATCAGAAATACGACGCTTAGCAGCATAACATAACCCACTGGTACATGCCACGGTCATAAATTCTCAAAAAGACGTAGGAGTTCAGGTAAACATGTTAGTCTTCACTATTTGCTATTCATTCTTACATACACATACTCAAAATGGATTCAAGCGCACCACATCTAGGAGTTCCCACTTGTGATTGTTGAGGGCTTCCCATTTGAAGTGCTACCTGTTGGGATCTCAGCTGCAGCTGCAGTCGGACCTTTGTTGTTCAATTCATCAAAATTTGCTGGATCTAAGTAGGACTGGTATGGAGGCAACCTTGAAAGCAAACGACAAACTTAGCTCTTGCAGGGCATATAAAATGATAACATAATGTTCAGAAAATGTTTGTACCTGCTTGCTGTTATGGTCTGGCCATCTATATTCATCTTCACATCAAATATATTGCCTGCAAGAATGGCAAATAAATTCTCCATAATGCAAAATAACCATGTCGAACACACTAGCTTGAGATTTCCAGCAATCATAATGATTGGGCATAACGATGGTTAGGAAAAAACAACAAATAATAGGACATACAACATAACTTTCATGGTATCAAAGAACGTATAGACCATTTCTCAGGCTAGTTAATATGGGATTTGAGAATAGATCTTGGCCTGTAATATGCTACTAGGGGAACACATAAAGGGTGCAGACGAGTTCCATAAATTTCCCATAGTAGAAAAGCTATGAGATGAAATAATAATAAAGGAAAAGAAAAATTATCGATAAGACTCGACTTCATTCTCCTCTGTGTCTGGGGAAGGGGCTCATGTGAAGATTCAATCCACATTTTGAGACTTGTGAACACAATCTAAGGCTTGTTATATGCAAGGAAAGGAGTTTTACCTCCAAAAATAGTTTTGTCTGAGAAGTATTTTGACATCAGGTAACGTTTATAATCAGCCTCATACTTTTGGAATTTATCAATTTGTTCCTTGTTATCAATGTCCCTATACAAACAAGAAGAGAAAAATTAATTTCACATAAGAATTTAGTGAAGAGGCATGAATTAAAAATGTTACACCAGCTAACTTATAAAAAGAAAGACACAGGAGACATGAAGATTCACAATGAAATTGCTACAACATGAAATTTTGCAGCTACAAAATGAGCATCCTGAGAATATGAACATTACTATTTGGTTGGTAAACCATAAAAGTTTGGATTTTCTCATCAGTGCAAAAAGAAAATCTGTTTATTTTCTCTTATAAAAATTAATTGCGTCTAGGATTTTAGCCTAGATAGATATGCAGTAAAAAATGGCCACAAATTGAACAGGCCTTGGACAATAGCCAGAACATTGTCCTGATGTTCTCTAGTTCTTCATGAAAAGAGGTAAGTTAAATGATTAATCCTTGATCCTTTACATTAAGACTACATGTCCTATAAAATCTCGAGTACAACCATTTGTGCGACTATCTAGAATAACATGAATTTGAATCATTCTTTCACTTTACAAAGCAACATTTGTGTGAATATGATAAAGGCATGAAATATAGCTATATGCGTTAAAAAAAATTCCAAATGTCCTCATCTTCTTGAAGCAACAAAGGTACAGTTTTTTCCCAAGGGTGGATGAAAATGCCTGAAAACTAAAATTCTGAAAAGGCCAGTAGCTGATGAAACAAATATAAAAAGAACAATTCCAACATATTGAGTATGCTTGTATATGTGGTAGCATCTACCGTACCAGTAATATCCAAGAAGGATTTATCTAAGCCAATCACCCAATCATAACCAGGGTAATTCAACTTTCATCCTGAGTGCTTGTGAAAACAGAAAGTCTTTCACATTATTGCTTGATGCCTGTCACATTACAACTTCGAGTCCTTTGTGTGGGCAACGAAAGAAAATACATTTGTGCAGATATAGGACTGGGGATTCCCATTCAGTAATTTCTGTTATGCCTCATTTTTAATAATTAGAGACAGTGGCACATTTTTGTATTTCTATTTTTTTCGCTGGAAACAGCTAAGACAGATTTTGATTGCACATGTGAAACAACTAAATTAAGGAAGAACTGACCATGTCAGAACTTACATATCTCATAAGAAACCTCATCCTCATCCTAATATTTTATATTAATTACATAAGTATAACAAGAACGTCCAGTATGAGAACTATAACTAAGACCATACACCCACATAATAGTGGGATGTATAACAAAGAAAGAATGAGGAAACATATAACACGGTGTAACGACTTGCCTTCAAAACTCGTGTTTGTTGGTGATCAGCATTATCCACTGAGCTATTCATTGGTCTTTTTTTTTTGTTTTTGATAAATTTTATCATGAGAAGCTTATAAAGGAGAACTAGAAACAAAAACAAGTTCAAAGGTGGTTTTGAAAAGTTCGTGCTCTAGAGAAATATATACTTTTCAAGTGGTCTTTCAATTTTCAAAAAAGAGGGAAGCAGTTCAGAGGGAAGCAGTTCAGAGTTTGTTCCTACTTTATGTCGAAATTGTTTAGTTCGGGAGACATTGAAACATTGAGAAGCATAACCAGGTACTTGTTTTAAGCCTGGATTACTTCAGTCATAATAATTAAACAATCTAATTCAGAAATTCATGCTACCTCATTAGTTCTTTACAATTCCAGGACGAAAACTATGTGACCATTTAAGTGAATTACTTAAACAATCTTCCTATTTACAACTAATGACAATGCAAAACACCCCCACTGCAATTATATGACCATTTAAGTAAATTACTTATGATCCCAAAAAAATCACTCGCGTTCAAATGTGGCAAGCTGGTTCAAAAATAGAAACCATCCAGCGTTTACTTCTTATCTAATTGGTATGGGAACAATCAATAAGCTGATGTTACAAGATTCCATAACTAACCCTAGTGTTGCAAAAAAAAAAATAGAGTTAGAGGTAACAACTTATAAGTGCACTATACCAGCTACACGGCATCAAGTTAAATCTAACCACATTGATATGAATTTTCAGTAAGACATTTTTCTATTTTCCCATGAGAACATTTGGTCATTTACCCATTTCTTGGACTTGGGATTAAATTCGCCAATCCATATAGTTCATTCAGTTTATTCCCACTTGTATCTCCATTTCTATAATTGATGGCTCTCAGCATTAACAACCTTATTCCCCGTGCGGAAAACTAATCGAAAAAGGTCGTTATATTTTAAGCTCAAAGTCCCCCTTCAACATCTAAATTCCTTGAAGGTATAATTTTTTTTTAAAAAAATGTGAATTCTATTATTATGGAATACAATTGAAACCAAAAGTGAAGGTGCGTGCATGCACACCACAGAAGAGTTCTTATAAACATCGAATTAACAAAAAGTCGACCAATTCAATATGCACAGAAAAAACACATAATTATACGTAGGTTTCAGGAAAACTCACTCAAATGGGTCTTTGGTGGATCCTTTGTTTTGCTCCTCGGAATCCTTATTTACACTCGAAATTCCCTTCGAAATTCAAAAATTTAGGAAAGAATATGCCCAAAATAATGATTAATAAAAAATAAAAGCTTAAATGCGGCCAATATGTTTGTATAAAGGAAGATGAAGAAACGCAACCGCACCTGATGTTCTTGTTCGGGTAAAGGAGCAGGAGGGGTGATGGAAGAGACGGAATTTGAAACGGAGTTAGAGGATGAAGCTGCTGCTGCTGCCGCCATTGGAGAGCTTTTGAGTGGAGACGAGTTACGGAGAACAAAGGAAGAGCGCTTTACGACTTGTGCTTGTAGCTGGCGACATTTATATATTTTCCTTGAATAAACTAAAAATAAATAAAAGGGTAAAATCCTCGATCACCAAGCTAATATGTAAGAATTAGGCTATCTTTGATTGTGCAAAAATTTTCATGGAAAATCAATTCAAACTTTCACTTTTGCATTGTTTGATGGTAATAATTTTTCTTGGAAATGGTTTTTTTTATTTTCCTCACACGAGCACAATTTTCATGATTTTGTTGACAATGAATTTCCACCACTTTGGTGGGAAAATTTTTTCCTCGTTACCCCTTTTTTTTGTGGTAATTGAAAATTTTTTTAGACATAGTGATAAAAAAAATTATCATCTAAAAATTTTTTCAGTTTTATTAACAATTTTCATGCAAAATAAAATCAAACCAATAATATTCAATATGGTAATTTTTTAATTTTTGGCAATGGGAACAAATTTTAGACCAAATGGTAAAAAATTATCATTTTAATGGACCATTTCCATGAAAAACGAAGTCAAACGAATACCAAATTTTCAACATAATTATGCCAATCAAACACAATTAATTACAATTTTCAGTAAAACAAATTCTAGACAATTCAATTCTCTATAGTTCATTTTCTTTCGTATTATTTTTAGGTTATTTTTGTGGTTTTGTTGTAATATGAATAGTGAATGGTGGAAATTAGACGACTAAACTGTTCGAAACTTGCCAATATCTTTCCAAAGAGACATTCAAGAAAATTCAAATTAAATCTGTCCAAAAAAAATTCATCAAATTAATTTGCATCTAGTGGTTGTCTTCCGGTGCAGCTCTACATCGCCATCACAATTCCCTTTCGTGAGTGAGGAATGATGAGACGAAAAAGTCCTTGATGATTTTATTGATTTTGACCTCTAAAAGCCATTTTATTGAAGACTAGTAGAAATTGACGGCAGGGACAACGGTATTACGCAAGGTTTGTCGGATCCGAAGGGTTTTACACCAAAATGAAAAGTTAAGAGACGTATTGCACCAATTATCCAATAATTAACCTTTTTAAAATTGTGTGCATCCAATAATTAACCTTTTTAAAATTGTGCACACGATATCTCACTCATGCCATCGAATGAAATGGCTGCAAAGCAGTCACTTAGGCAAGCCAATGAGTGGCTCGCTTGGGGCCCTACCTTCAGTGGCTAGCTGGAAAAACAACTCGCAATGAAAATTTTTGGACTTGGCTCCCACTCGCAACCATTGCCATCTCTAAATGGAAGCGTTCATTAGGGACCATTTGGATTTTGTTATTGTTAAGAGGGCGAGTGACTACATGGTCCTAGCATTGCAGAATGAACCCCGTTTCGCCAAGGCCATTGGCCTTCAAGTTGGTGTCTCGGAATGATGATCAACAGGTAGTTTCTGGATGAGCGAAGCGCTAAAGAAACTATCCATATACTCCCCAATCAGCAGAAACAAAATGCATTTGCATTATTCTTTCCGATTATCCATGATTTACATTGTTCAGTATCAATGGCACATTACAATCGTTTACATAGAAGGAATAACAATTCCATCACGTCTTGTAGAGAGGGAAACATGTTTAAATCATACAAATCCGGGAAAGAATGCCAGACCAAGTTGGCAGTGCTTCAGATCTATTACTTCTCACTCCTCATGAATTGATCCTGAATTCAGTTATGCTTTCAACTTTAACTACTTCAGCCCCCACGGCAACAGTAATTGCAGCAACAGCAGGGATTAGCTACTAGACTCGGTGCTGCCAGAAGTACAATTAACATTGCTTTACGACTCTGATGAACCATCTTCCCCGACCAAGGGCAGCCCAAATATTCTGAGGTTTCTATCCATAGATCCCACGGCTATATAGTTTGCATCTGGACCAAACTTTACACATGTTGCTTTACCTGCATTCGAGAGGATGATTATAACCTCCAGAGTTTTGAGCAATTTCTTGCACCATAGCAGAGAAAACGACTATAGCATACAGGGACGTAATATTAGACCATACAGGAGAATATAGTTGACAAGACATTCTTAACACCATTCAGTGTTGTCTAACTCATCTTACCAAACATGCGATTGTGTTAAATGCCAAGTCTGTGAGGTGCAAAAAGTCATTGGTACAGAGTGAGAGGATCTAACCTGTGCCTGACAAGTCAGGGAAGGTTTTGATGCAGTTCCATTCAGACTTGACATTGGCAACTTGATAAACTCTGTCATACCACACAACACATAGACGTTAGCTTTTAAGAACACAACAAAGGCTGACATGTACAGTGAATAAAATGACTAGCAATCATAATATGAGTACGGCAAGAACATATATAATTCCAAGTTATTGGGATATTCAAAGATGGGAAGAGAAATGGAAATAATGAACAATGATATTGATGTACTTCTACCCATGACTAAACCAACACTAAAAGTTTTATTTGAAATATTACCGTATATCTGAGCCTCCAAGCGCAAGGTAACTTCCACTATGGTCAAATTCAACTGCAAAGTCGGAAAAAAGGTGAGCATCAGATTTTCAGAGAAAAAATTCCATAAAAATGAACATCTGGTGCAAGTAGAAAATTACAGCTGGTGAAACTTGTGAGGATATCTTCTCTTTCTTTTATTTACTATATAAATATGGGGAGCATTCCTTCCACCAATGTTTTTGACATATAATTTTGACAAATAATCTAAACCCTTAAATTGAATAAAATATAATGGTTTCAATCAATTATACTAAAATCCTTAAAATTTATAAAACATATAATAATTACCTTTTAAAAATCACCAATTAACATTTTTTGAGGAAAAGTGAGATAGAGAGAATCATTATCCCGATTCTTCTTTACAGATCGGCTTCATCCATCATCTCCTATCCAATCATTAAGTTTTAAAAGAGACGAACCATAATTTATTTTTTTAAAAAAATAGCCAATCTCCTATCTCCTATTCATCTATCATCTCCTATCCAGAAAAAATAGGAACTTATTGGGATAGGAGAGACGGATGAATAGGAGATACAAGATCGGCTATTTTTTTAAAACGAATTATGGTTCATCTCTTTTAAAACTTAATGATTGGATGCCAATCAGCAGAGAAGAAGCAGGATGATGGTTCTTTCTTTTTCCTAGAAAAAAAGGTTCTTTAGATGGTAATTGATGATTTTTAAAGGTTAATTATTGAATGTAAATTTTAAGAATTTTAGTATAATTGATTGAGACTATTAGATTAGATTCAATTTAAGCGTCAGATTATTTGTCAAAATTATATGTCATAAACATTTGTAGAGGGAACGCTCCCCTATAAATATAAAGCATGGTTAAATGTGCAAATTTCAACCACCAGCCAAACAGAGAAAAGATTGTATTGTTTGTTTTTTTTATTTTCTGAAACTAGAATAACATCAAAGACGTGCTCTTGACCTGTCCCATAACGTATTAGATGGCTGTCAGGTATGTTCCTAGCAATGCCTTACAAGTACTGCTGATAATCAAGAACAGGAGACCACAACTTTCTAGAAGTTTTGCTCTCACAAGCCACAATCTAGACAAAGCTAAACATAAGATATGCTAGACATGAAAAAGGTAAAAGCACCTGATTGTGTAGGTATATTTTCAGCATAAGGAGTAAAAGTCCTAAAGTTCTTCAATTTGCGCAGATCCCAAAGCTTAACACCATCTTGAGCAGCAGTCTGGAAAAATTGGAAATCGATCAGACATGGAATTTTATCATTTTCAGCCATACTGTTTTTGTTAATTGTAGAAGAAAACCTACAGCTAGGAAGTAACCGTTCTCTGAAAATGAAATTGCAGTTACTGCCCCAACATGCCCATCAAATCTCGCAACATTTGCCTGCACAAAAAATAAAATAAAAAAATCAGACTACCTAGGAAATAGAAAGAAACAGAAGTTCAATTTGCTCATGAGAAGTACGGCCACACCTGAGTTTTCACATCCCAGATCTTAACAAGAGACCCAGAGGTACCGGTTCCAAGGATGAGACCATCAGGGTGAAAAGATGCAGATGTGTAGCCTTCAGAAGATTCCGAAGTGTCTTCAACCTGCAAAATAACTTATAAATGCCCTAAACCAGAAGTAACAGAGCTATACCCAGATAAACATTAGAGTTAGTACACAGATGTATGTAAGAATAGAGAGGGTTGAGACCTGAGCGAGACATAAACCAGAAGAAAGTTCATAGAAGCACCATGTGTTATCAAGAGAAGCTGTCACGCAGTAGTTATTGGTGGCATGGATTGTAACAGCTTGCACCTGTAATGATTGACAACTATGTTAGACTTGAATTAGGTGAGATACACAAACAAATTTGAACTCTCATAGATTAGCACTAAAAGAATATCTAAGTATGCTTATAACAATGTTCTAATTTGTTAAAGACAAAATGAGATCTCAGATTTGCCATCAATTCAGCAAGAGAATAAAGGAAAAGAAACCTGAGTGGCAGCATCCACAAATAAGAACTGAGCACAACTGTATAAAGGAGACAACCCAATAGAACAAAGGTAACAAGGAACAAGCAAGACATATTGAATCCAATTTCTTTTTGTTTAAAGATTACTCCTTGCCAGGTCTTCCTAACACTTGCTATTTCTTTCATCCGGTTCCCCCTCAATTACTTCACCCAAGGTGAGCATTTTTGTACAATGGGTTTATGTGAAAAATTACTGGACTTCACAATATGTCAAGTACCCAAATGGCTGCATATATATGTATATATATGTAGAAATGAATCTAAACTAACTTGAATCAATCTAAATGAAAGTTGCCCAGAATAATCTAATCCTTGTTAAACATTGTATCACAGCAGACAAAGGTCATGAGCTCAAGTCTCAGTCCCACCCAGTTATGAAAATTATGCACATATCATCCCTTTGACAAATAAGTGAATTGGCTTACATGTGAGGGACATGTTGATGAAAATATTAAAAAAATAAAATTGTCCCATCTCTTAAACTTAAGCTATTAGATAGGGTTAGACAAAACTCCCGAACCGAACCAAATCGAGTAGTTCTTAGTAAATTAAATACCCGACGGTATTTAAATCGAGAATCGATGGATTTGGTTCGATTCTCGGTTCTAGACCAAGAACCAAATCTAAATATTTTTTTTTTATATTGAATTAATTAATTATTTTAATTTTTTCTAAACAAATTAGCAAAGCAAATTAACTAATTTAGTGATTAATGATCCAAGCCAAGTCCATGCCTAACTAGCCCAACCCAACCCAATTTCTAAATTTAATTTTGTGTTAGTTTTTTGGCCTAATCATTAATTTCATTGTTAGCCCAAAATCTAGGCCTTTTTAAGTTTTTATCCTTCCCTTTCCAATTTCATACTTTTATTCGTTAAGCACGGGTCCACTAAATCGTTTGATAAATTGAAAACCTACATCTACGTGTCCAAATCGAAGCCGCCGACTACCGAATCCGACTTTCCCACTCCAACTGCCCATCGAAGCTACGAATGAACATATCATCAGTTGTATATATGTAATGTTGCTGTAAATGTTAAAAAAAATTAATTATGGTACGGAACCGAACATAATAGAACCGAATCAAAGCAAATCCGAACGGTTTCATAATTATATTTGGACCCAACAGTTTCATTTATTAAATACCCGAAAATTTTGGTTCGAGAACCAAACCAAACCATGTCCAGCCCTACTCTTAGAAAAGATGGTTCAAAACTGGAGATATCTAGAGATGTCCATGCAACACACATTCAGAGTCAGAAAAGGCAAGAGTTGAATACCTCAGCAGTATGATCCTTCAAAATATGTCTGCAATCATAATTTCCATCTTCAGATCCTTTCCAGACTCGAACTGTCTGCAAAGAGCAGAACACGTGTATAGGATTTAAAGCAACCAACTAATGTTAAATACATCAAAGTATATGGTCATAAATAAATAAATTGAAATCAAATCTTGTGATCGTTACTTGTTATATTACAGACAATAGCAATCATAAGGTGCAACGAAAAATCAACCAATATTGACATATTTTATGTTTGGTTGGTTGAATCGTTTTTTGCTAAGAATCATGATTTTCCTTCTTTTCTTTTTCTTTTTTTCTCCTGTCTAATTTAGTCCTCATATATATTTGTTGACAGATGTTGCATCAAAGATCTGAGTACATGTTACGTTGTTCCAATCAATCCCAAAACATGAAAGAATATATTGCAATTTGAATTGCCAAGACATTTCAGCCTAACCAGTTTTTGAAAAGCTCCCATCTGTACAGGCCACTCAGAATATTAGACTGGGTAATCTCCTTCTTAAGCAAATTGAGATCTAATCCACTACATTTATCTGTTATTATATCTCAATGTAGCTCCCCTATTGCAGCAGCATTCAGGGCATCCAAGCTACAATAACAATTTAAGCCTTATTCCAATAAAAAGGAATCAGCTATGTGAAACATTGTTGCATTCAAACCGAAGATCATTAAATAACAGTTGGGAGACCTATGTACATGGCTGAATCTACATATAGTTCCATCACGAAACCCTATAAGAATAAAAAAAATAAAGCATTTGAAGTGATGGATCTTCAATGTAGTTCATTTCTACAAATTAAAATAACAAGGCTACAAAAAGAATTTGGTACAACATAATCAGCACTCCTTGTGAATCTAGTGAATCATGAACATTGAATATTAACGAATTGAATCAGATTTAATAAAGTGACTTCAATCATGAATTGACTAGTATTTTTCGAACTGAACGATGAATCCAACAGGTGAAGTTCGGAGGTTTATAAGTTCATCCCAATTCTTAATTACAGAGAACTGAAAATTTTTCAAATCTGCAATTAATTGCTAATCTGATGAGCAAATAGATATTTCATGCTCATTCGTGTATGTATCTCTAAGTCAAAAGGATGTACAGGAAATAAAGAAAATTTCAATTAGAAGCAATCTAAATATTCAAACTAAGCCATTAATTCCATCTCGCATTTTGGTTGGCACTTGAGATGGAATTAATGGCTTAGTTTGAATAT
>CAIGRF010345612.1:24240-34459 GCA_903798235.1 Fraxinus ornus
GGGTGTCTGTAGTCGGGATTACATTTTGTGGCTTGCGGCTTGTGGGTATGCTTTTGGGTAATTGATTCATAAATGTGTCATTTGCTTTTGGATTGGATTTGAGCTATTTATTTATTTAAGTAACTATTAGATCTTTTGTTTAGGTCTAAAATTTTTGTATAGTTGAATTTTAAAGTGTAAGTTATTAGATCAATATTTATTAATGGAAAAAAAATAAAAAAATTTCAAAATTTTGCGGGGGCGAGTCAAAATTTTTGCGGGGGCGAAACTGAAAAATACATTACAAATTAACTAGGAATAGTAGACCAGCGGACAATGTTGAGAGGGCGGTCCCCCCTGCCCCCCTATCTCCGTCTCTGGATACTGCCTTTCCGATTCTCTTGGAAAACGGAGATTCAAACTGGGAGCACATTTTCATTTTTGTTTGTTTCCTTTTAATGTCCTTTAAAACTTATTGATACTAGCTGCTCTTGTCATTTGGTTTACAGATTGCTTCAGATTTCCTTACCCAGATTCGACCTTTAATCTTGTGCGAAACAGTAGCTAGAAGTGAAAAAGTACTTATCGATTTATGCCTTATTTGTTGTTGGAGTTATATGAGCCACCTAATCAACAATAGAATCAGCAGATGAAAGTCTTTCATCAAAAAGATTTTCTAGAAAGTTAGAGCCAGAGCACACACTGATATTAAACGTTAGAAGATCGATCAAGAAGGAGTGCGAGTTACAAAGTTGTTCCTTCGTTAAGTTCATAGCTTATACAATAAAATTCCTAAGCATAGCATAAGCATAGATGAAAAATATGTTTTTGGTTGCCTTGAATTGATAGGTAGAAGCAGATTGAGAGAAACAGCATGCAATTTTGCCTTAATACGTAGTCAAATAGTTTCGCTAACTTGACAGAGATTAGTTGCACTAAAGACCTAGTTATTCTTTTTCGTAGCAGGTTGTTTCGGGCTTTTTCTTCGATTTTTAAAAGAGGTGAATTTTAAATTCTTTCTTCCTTGTAATAGAAAAGAAAGTCGCTAAACTTACTAAATTAACTTCTCGTTGATGTATTGTTTCATCAAGATTCATCCAAATCACGATGGTACTTTCTTGTTCCTAATTCCTCTTCTGCTTCCGGTAAATCAAAAGGTAATCTCACACACTCAGCTAGAGAAGAAATTAGAAAAATGATAAACCCTGTAGGTTGACACCACAAATGACTGATATTAACAGAACTTAGACAGTAATGCCAACTTAGGAAGTATGAGTTTGCATGAAATAAGTGAACCGGTTCGTTTTGAATTTGAGAACTCTCCAGGCAAGTGGAGCAGCAGTTCATCCTGTAAACTGCTGAAGAAAGTGACACCTGTGCATAAAGGGCTTATACATCTCCTTCTGCATCTGCTACCTTGTTTAAGGAATGCTGCAATGCACGGGGAAGGATGGGTTAACACGATATGTTTTTTCTGTGGATGACAATGAGGGAGGTCTATGCAGCCAACTTGTTTAAGGTCAAGTCACCAGACAACAAAGTTTAGGAATTATGTTTACACATTTCATTCAACCGAAAATGGAAGTAAAGAATGTGATATATTTGAAGTCGAGCCAGAACTTGTTGGGGAGATGCTGGTGTCTTCCCCTATCACTTCCTGTTCAAACAACACAGAAATATGGAGACAGGCGCAGATGCTATTTTCATCCACCGTTTTTATATATCTATCCACTTTCAAAAAAAATTCTATATTACATTTTTAACATCATATAAATTTACTTAAATAGACAATAATAAAATCTACACTCTAAATTCATCCACTAATTTATATGATATTAATTTTACAGATATAATTCATATTCTTGCAGGTTTTCTGATCTTTTTTATCAATGTTGCAATTTTAGGATGGCTATAGTCCAGAGACCTCAACGAAGATTGTTGGAATCATTGAACACCACAATGTGGGCACAGCTAGCTGATACAGGTCTTTTCCTTCTTCATTTACTTATAGTAGGCAATAGTTTCCATGAGTTGGCAATTTTTGATATGTGTATTTCAAATGTTAAACTTTATGAAACATTTTCTCGGGGGAGGATTTGGGAAGCATATGCAAGTGATTTTTTGTCCTATGCCAAATGGAGTTATACTCGATTTCTCTATAGTTGTGTTAACATCATCCATTCTTTTTTTTTTGTTCAAACACGAGAACGAATTTTTTCATAATGTTTTTGGTTTCAACTTTCACGCCAAAGAAAAAGTTAGCCCGCTCTTACCATGATCATCTTTGAATAACATTATATATGTTCTTTTATTTTTTTAAGTAAATAATTTATTTTTTGTTAAACTTTGTGAATATTTAAATGAATGAATTTAATAAGAGTAATATTGAAGTGTAATGAGAATGAATATAATACTTATTAAATTNACAATTTGGTCACAAATTAACAATTTAATTAGTCACATAGATCACAAATCAAAAATTTCATATATGTCAAATTATTTTACTTTCACAATTCAAAAATTTTATAGTTCAGAATTTGTTTATCGATCACAAATCAAAAATTTATATGTCACAATTTATTTATCAATCACAAATCACAAATATTGTAGGTCGCAACTTATTTTACGGTCACAAATCACAAATTTTATAGGTCACAATTTATTTCACGTTCACAAATTATCAAATTAATTTATCACAATTTATCAAATTCTAAGTCACAATTATAAATTTAATCACAATCACATATTCTCCTAGGTCATTGACACAAATTAACAATTTATCGGCCACAATATCCAAACAATTGATCACAAACACCCCTCCCACCCCCACTCTACCACTACCAACCCCACCAACACAACACCTCCACAACCATGAGCACCATCACCTCCACAACTACCATCACTACCTCGCCAGCGTCACCCCCACACCACCAAACACCACCACCTCCACCGCCATCTCCTCTATCTCCATCTATACTACACCGTAACCTCTACCCTCACCAAAAAATCCAAAAACCCGCACCTACCTAAAAAACCACCACAAAACATGCCGCAAAATCACTACAAAACCACCAATCCGTGTGTACCAGCCAAAAACCACAATCTATGACAAGGTAAAATCACTAAAAAAAAATCATCTGAGAAACGGAGTGCGACGATTTGTGTGTGCCATGGAATTTGGGTTAAATTTGGTAGGTTGGATGGAATTGTGTGGGGGTGGGGTGAATATTTTATATAATATTAATATTAATGGTTGAATTATTATCTGATTTATGAATACGTAAACCTTATATCTCATTTTTTTAATTACCATCTTTAAAAATCTGGCGTAATTTCTACTTTTAAAATTGTAATGAGGATAGATTTAGAGTGTGATGTATATGTAAAAGTGGTTCGAATATAGTGTTTAAATAGATGAATTTAATGAGGATAATATTGGAATGTAATGTGGATGAATATAGTACTTTTTTAATTTTTTAAAATTTCAAAAGGGATAGATTTGGAGTAGGATGGATATATGGGAATGGCAAATGAAAATAGCGCCTCCCCATTGAGACTCGATTCGTTCTATTTCGTTCAGATGACAATAATTTGGAAGAGAAGCAAAGCTCAAGTGACGCCCTCCCTCCAGCGGAATAGATATTTTCATGGAAGGTGGTGAATGTTTTCATATCATCAATAGTATAAACAGAGATCCTGATGAAGATTAAATATGGCTGGTTTCAATTTAATTTAGGCAATTTTATCCGTGTATTATATTTCATTTATAATTTATTTAGTCTTTAATTGGTAATAGGACTTTTAATTTTCTTAATTATCTTTATTTTTTTTTCATTGTCTACAATTAATCATTATCGATAGTTTAATTCCTATTCAGATTTTGCTCCAATTTCTTCATTTTGATATTTGATATTTTAAATCAACGAGTCCAAATTCTCCGTATTTGTGTGCGAATGAAAAAAGTTTTTGATGTTTGGACTTCTGGTATTATTAGGAATTAACAAAACTAGATGGTGGTCATGTTGTGGTATTCTTTTGGAATCAATGGGACTTCAATAGCGTGTTTGTTACATCGTTTCTTCGCTTCCACCACGCTACATCAGATCTTCTTCCAAATTCGGGGGACGAGTGCAAGTTTTGAAGATGCTTACTCGCACCCGTCTCAACGAGTCCAAAACAGTCTTGATCCAGCCAAGGTGAGTGTAGAAAATCAATACATAACAAATCATGAGTTAGCCACCATTGTTGTGTGCACCACACTTGCAAGGAAAGAAAGGAGGCAGAAATTGGAGGGTAGGGATTGAAGTTTTTCAGAAACTCTAGAATTAATACCTCATGTTAGAATTCTAACAAGAATTATGTATGCTTTGATATCCCTTATTAGGAACAGAAGAAACGAGATTGTATTGCACAATATAAAGTAACAATCACGACACAAGAAGAATACAAGAAATTGGCACATGAATGTCAAATTTATTATAAAGGAGAAAGAATTACAAAGATTGTGTTTATTTCAATTCTAATGAAGTCTAACTTGTTCTAACTATCAAGAAGAGTCAACTATATATAGGGGAACATGTCAAACCCTAATAATAGTCCTAAAGATAGAAATAACATTAAAAAGTGTGTGGAATAAAGAAAATAATCTTAGGCCAAACAAGCGTGGCGCTGGAGCGCCAGGCTCGCGGTAAGCGAGAGGCAGGTGCGCCGCTCAAGTGCCAGGTGGGCGGCATCTCTCTACTGAAAATTCCGTCCCGCCGCTCGAGTGGCCAGCTAGCGGCAATGCAGCATCTTTTTCTCCTTGATCCATATTTTGACCTCTTTAAAGCCCAATCCAACAAATCACAAATACCCAATGGAATTTGGGTCAAACTTTAACACCTCAATATTTTCAAAATGTTGCCATGAAATTGTTATGAATGTTCCACGAGCTTGAATATTATAGTTCCCGCAGATCTTCATGATAGACCAAGAAACAGAATTTGCGGCTCCTCAAGTATTATTGAGAGGTGGATTTCTGTTGGGCATTGTGACTGTTGGGACTGATATATCGGGTGCCCACTAACTGTACTTGATAACAGGTTGTGCACCATGGAGGCTTCACCTGAAAATTCCAATTTCCAGGGAACGCAAGTCATTTGAGCTCTTTATACGAGTCTGATAAGTTCTTTTTTCTTTTGCCTCTTTTTCTTCTTTTACATTCATAAAATATTTTCTAACGTCTTCAAGCACTTCGAAAAAAACCATAGAATAGCATTTTTGGAATACTTAATGGACATATCAAGTACTGTGCAATAAACGTCGTCAGTTCTCTGTTTATTGTCTCTTTGTTTTAAAGCTTTTATCTTGGAATTATTCTGAGAAACACTGAAGAAATGAGATGACCTTGGTCCATCGTCATTACTGCAGGGTTTCGAAGCGAAGTGCGCCAATCTTCAAAATGGTGAATATACATGAAGGCTTGAAATATATCCATTTTCAATCAACTCTGTCATCTTTGCAGTCTTTTTCTATAGCTGCTTCCATTATTCATTCTTATAATCATATTCTTCAATCGTGTTTGGTGTGCAATATTAAACAGAACTTGGCATAAATGTACATGAGTTGATCCGACAAGGTTTGAGATTAATTTGTGAAAATACAGACTTTCACTTTTTAAAATTTAGATGAAGCTCAGTTACACAAAGTAACATAATTCCTGTAAATACAGTCTCTTGCCGAATTTGTATCTGTCCAAGTTTTAACTAATACATTTATAAGGTGGGATGAACAATATTGTAGAAGAAATAAATAGTTAAAATCTTGTTCATCATACGCGTGAAAATTCAAGATTTTGTCGTGAGAAAAGAGTTTCTTTGAACAGCTTTCTCTTTTTGTTATAGAATTTCAAGAAAGCTTCATGGAGCATTTCAAATTAATAAATATGGTGGAAGAAAATTGTTATACGTATAAAAAATATATAAAACGAATAAACAAATTTACAATCAAACCCCACGTGCCAAGTCGAATATTATAAAGCAAGAGAAAAATGACAAAAATACGAAAAGAAAAAGAACTATTAGCCATTTTTGTTTCTTTACTTTTGATTTCTAACTCAGATTGAATGATTTAAGAAAACATTTTTATACGCAGTAGTGTATATTGTATACACCTTCGTAAATTACTGGCAATTTGAATTTTCTGTTAAACATATTTGATTTTGTGCATCCGAAGAACTTTTGATGGACTGTGTTTATTGACTTATTGCTGCCAGAGAAGAAAAAATAAGGTAATAAACAAAAAACTAAGAAAAGTTTTTTGCTGTCACTTTTATCATCAAAACTCAGTTGACAAAACGTCACAAAAAATTCGTTTATCACACTACAACAGACTAATAAGGACCTTAACCAATATGTAAATGTACTAATAAATCTAAGTAAGAGCATAAACTAAACATATATATGAGCACTTGAGGTGGAATTTATTGAAGAGGAAAATTTCAACAAGAGTACGCTGAAAGAGTAAAAAGTACCATCCATCTTTCTCATTTTTTAATTTTCATTTTCCAGGGAGTTCTATGACGCTAGCCTTTTGGTAAGATTAGCAAGCTTTGCACTCTGACTAATGCCGAAGTCGGCATATTTTTTTCTTGCCTGTGATGATATAAGTAATGTGTTCAGGAAAGGTAGTAAAAGTTGTGATAAATTAAAGAAAGAATACATTTTTGAAAGAATGCGGTATTACTCATTTACTTGGATATTGCATCGTCGGATAATTTGGAGGGCAGCTTTATTCTTTCCACTGACAATCAAAATCCCTCTTAATTTGGTGAAAATATTATGTAATATAACATAGTGACTCATAAACATGACGATCCATTGCTCCAAATGAAATTATATAGTTATACACGTGCAACACTCGTGTGGCATTCATGCTCCTTTTCTAGTTCAATAAAACATATACATACGAAAATAGCATTAACGGAAAGGAAGATTAACATAGTATTCATTCATTAGTCTACGTCAAATAAAAAAAATACAAGGAAATAAATGGAAAATGCTGGTCATCAAGAAATACATAGCGAGAAATACAGATGAATAGATAGCTTCTACCCTCATTTTGCAGTAATAGGTACACTAGCTTATCTAAGATGCTCGTAAAAGTTCTTCACCATGAGTACCTGACCGTTGTTCTTCAACCTTTCAAATGGTGAGTCAACAACACCAAGAGACTGGGTGGCAGGTTCGAGTACTGACTCTATGTTCTTAGCTATGGCCCTTTTGCTTGACTCTCCTCAAATTGCCGCCTTTATCATCTAAGCATAATGTTGTAAAGTTTGAGGACTACCCATTTGCAGCTTAATATTTTCAGTTTCCAAACCAAATTCTCACTGTCAAAACATCTCTTTTTTGTTGAAAACAATTGTGCCTCATGACAGTGTGATTCATGAAATCAAAATTCCATTGCTATAGTTATGCACGTGCAAAACACATCGGTAATGCGTGCTAAAATGATAAGAAAATAACTTTCTCGAAATAATATCACATGCAATAGTAGTGAAAGTGGGAAGCTGGTGGTTCCATTTTCATTTTCTCCTTTTTCCATTGCAAACTCCATATCATCTGGGAAAATTCGACAATCTCTATGCATTTATCTGTAAGTAAATAAGGACAAGCATGTCAGTAAATTTTGCTTCACCCCGTATTTCCTCCCAACACATGCTTCTTTAATTATTCTACGCATACAGTACAGTCTAACATGTAATTTAAACGATTTTCTAAAAATATTCTTCTTGCAGAAATATCAAAATCCCTTCACTGTCATAAATTGTGCTAATGCCTCTACCGCTGTCTATCAAATGTAATGAGAATGGATTTACAATTTGAAACAAGGGAGACAAATAAAAGTGTAAAAAATGGGTGTGGAAGGGTTAACTAATTTGTTTACCCACACTCCTGATATTCTATTTCTGTTTTCATTTTTCTCTTTGACACCATTTTCGTTTTTGTTTTCATTTTAATGTTATGCTTTACTGCAAATTAAATACTAAAGAAATTGTAATATCTAAACATTCGTGAAAATAGATAAGTTTATGATAGATATAAAATTCACAATTCAATCCTTGAGTAAAAGAGACTACATTGAAATAGTCGGCCAAAAGTTCTCACTCAACTCCTTCGAACCAATTTAAAACTAATGCAATCTATTGAGTTGTTAACAAGACAAATGACGACGGTGTAATCTGGAAGGAGAAGAGGGTTTGAGCGGAAAGGAGAAGAAAGAAAAGGAAAAGGAAAAGGAAAAGAAATTAAGAAAATGAGAAGGAAGAGAAAACATGGGAGTCTGCGAGAAGAACGAAAAGGAAAAGAGAAGAAAACGTAGAAGAAAAAAAAAAGTGGTGTGCGTGAAAGAAGGATTTTTTTTATCTTCAATACTATATATGGCATACTTAGTAATTCACCGTAAATTTAACTTATTAAGGCAAGACCAATATATATGCCATAAATGCTTTAAGTAATTGTAAATTTACGTCACACATTCTATTTTTACTGCACGTTTTATATGCATCTCTTAAGCGAATGCTGCGAAAAGTCAATTTTGTCATAGTCTAAGGACCTTAAAAATATGTAATTGCGCTAATTAAATTAAATAAGATAAAAGACTACACATAAATATAGGACCACTTAGAGGTGGAATTAATTGAAGAGGAAAATTTCAACAAAATATGATAAAAGAGTAAAAAGTATCATCCATCTTTCTCATTGTTATTTGTCATTCTCTGTTAAGTTATATGTATTCTTTGTATGGATAGTAAAAAAACATGTTAAATCCAATACCAGCCTCGAATGGGTAGGGGGCGAGGGTCTTGCCCCAAAGCGGATACGGGGACAGGTGTGAAAAACATAGTCCATCTACCATTACTCTCCCCTTTTATAGTTTATCTCAAATTAAAATGTTTTATCAAACAAAAAGAAAAGAATTATCATCATTTCTAAAGAAAACATAGGTTGTTCTTAACAAATCGAAAAAAAGTAATACTTTTTACCAACTAAAGACATAAAAAAAATAAAAGCAAAAAATAAACAAATTAAAAAATAAATAAATAAATAAGAGCCCCGCCTTAACCCGAGTATGGGGGCGGGGCAAAGTGACAAAAATATCCGATGGGACCAAGACCAATCTCTCGTGTTGCCATCTCTAATTCTTTAGATAATTTTTCGTAACATTTATAACAAGAGTTTGACTGATAAAACCTTCTCGACATAATGTGGTGTTGAGGAAAGGATGTAAAAGTTGTGATATTTGGCTCTTTTATAATTTGTTTGAAGCTATAAATTAAAGAAAATATACTCTCTTTTTTGAAAGAATGAGAGATTATTAATTGAAGTGTATTGGATATTTCATCATCTCACTTCCGATATTTTGGAGGGCAGCTTTATTCTTTCTACTTATCCAACCGAACTCTCACAATCAGAACCCCTCTTTTGGTAGAAAATATTGTGTATCATTAAAAAAAATGCGATTCATAAACACGAGTATCCATTGCTCCAAATGAAATTATATAATTATGCACGTGAAAAACACGTTCAGCATTCGTGCTCCTTTTCTAGTTCAATAAAATACATTCGAATAGCATTCTGGGACAGGAGGAAGATTGACATAGTATTCATTAATTAGTCTATATATATATCAAATAAAAAAATACAAGGAAACAAATGGAAATACTATGTCAACAAAGAAATCCATAACAAGACAAATAGATGTTATAGATATCTCTACCTGTTTTTTGCAGTAATAGGTACAGTAGCAGATCGAAGAAGTTTGTAAAAGTTTTCACCATGAGTACCTGACCATTGTTCTTCAACCTTTCGGATGGTAAGTCAACAACGCCAAGTGAGTGGGTGGCAGATTCGAGTACAGACTCTCATATGTATTTAGCTATGACCCTTTTACTCAACTCTCTTCTTCAAAACCCAAATTGCCGCCATTATCATCTAAGAATATTGTTGTAAAGTTTGAGATTAATTAACCTATTGCAGCTTAATTTTTCCAGTTTCCAAACCAAATTCTCCCTGTCAAAACCTATCTTTTTATCTAAAACAATTCATGAACATAGTGACTCATAAACACGAGAATCATTTGCTCAAGATGAAATTATATAGTCATGCATGTGCAAAGCACGTCCGAAATGCGTGCATCTTTTCTACTACAATATAAGGCATTCGAAAATAGCATTCACGGAAAGGAGGAAGATTAAAAC
>CAIGRF010345622.1:1395-12243 GCA_903798235.1 Fraxinus ornus
TTTAATGGACAATTTTCATGTAAAATAAAGTCAAACGAACATTAAACTTTGATGAAAAAAATGATTTTTTTAGGAAATTAAAAATTTTCGTATTTTTTTTTTACTTTTTAGCAATGGAAACAAATTTTATAACCAATTGTGGAAAAAATAATCACTTTAATGGACAATTTTCATGTAAAATAAAGTCAAACGAACACAAAATTTAAAAAATTTCCAGGTGGAAAATTATACCAATCAAACACATTTATTTAACAATTCCCTGGAAAATAAGTTCTAGGCAATATTTTTCCTGAAATTCATTTTTTTTCCACCCATTTTCCACCCTACCAATCAAACGGACCCTAATATGAGAAAAAAGTTGTATACATGCTACATAAGGAATTTAAATCTACTGTACGAATGTCAAGTAAAATTTAAATCTGACCAATATATTTGTCATTTAGGGAATCCTTAGTCTATATAAAGGTCTTACGTGTAGAATAATTTTTCCGCGCGTGGGAAACTCTACAAGCAGTATAATAATAATAAATAAACCCCTATTTGGTACACATTAAAATTATCATTCTCATTCTTCTACTATTTTCAACTATACATTTATCAATAAAATAATATTTTCCACCATATCAATAACTTTTCATTCTTTTTTAACCACACATTCTCCATCAATCTACTATTCTAGAATACATTCTATAATTTTTTAACATTTTTCAATAAAATAATATTTTACATCACATCATAACTTTTCCTTCTTTTTTAACCACACATTCTCTATCAATTTACTATTTCAAAATACATTCTTTCAAAATAACATAGCTCAAACACACCCAAATGATTTATGGCAGAGGAAATTCCTACAAAGTAGGCAATAAAGGCTTTCTTTTGAATCCATAAATAAATTTTTACAATAGTAATTTTTTAGAAAAATTATGATTAAGAAGTAAAAAAAATATTTAAATTAAAGTTAAGTGTAAAATTATTTTTAAAAAAATGTGTATATATATATATATATTCTCTTTCCATGATAAGGAGATACCATTTGAATGCACATATATTCATTCGTACATAAATAAGTGGACATTTTTGACTGTTGGGGAAGATATGACATACTAAAGAAGAGCTTTTTTCCTTTTTCTTTTTTGTTAACTGAAGAATTTTGGCAAAAAACTGAACCAAAATCATTTCATTCACTAGACAATTGAAAACCATGGAAACAAAAACGAAACTACCGGCTTTAGTCACGACGACGATTTGACAATGGCTTTCATGTTTTGGGGGGTAATAAGCAATTTACTTCAGATCACAAAATCGATAACGACAAATTGACATATTGGGGAACTAAAATCGTTAAACCAGCTGATATGTAATGTGCAGGCAATAAACACTATCATCCGTCCTCTGAGCAACACTTCAAATCATATAAAATGAATTCAAAACTACTTAAAAGAGGCAACCAATCCCTCCCCGAAGCATCCAGTGTACCTTATCAAACCTCATCGTTCATTTCTTGTGTGTAAAAAATCACTCTTCGTTCTGACTTTCATCTTTAACAAGCTTGATCATGTCATCGATACGAAGAATAGTTATTGCTGCTTCCGTAGCAAACTGACAGAGAAAAAAAAGTACAAAACATTTAATCAGACATATACAACATGCTAAAGAGCTCAAATTTCTAATTACAGACACGTACCTGTATTATCTTCACTTTGCTCATTGCAGGCTCAATGACTCCTGCTTCTAAATTGTTTCGTACAGTACCCTTCAACAGGTCAAGACCCATGCTGCAACCGTAAGAGGAAGGCATGGTCAGAGAACATCTTGGAAAACATCAAACCAGTTTGACAAAAAAAGAATAATAATAAATAAATAAAAATCGGTTTAAGAACAAAATCTTATTCCATGACAATAATGTAGGTTCCCCCATTAAAGTTTCCCATCAAACGAAATAACGAATTGTAATAGGTAGGAGGAGGTTCCAAGAACAAAAGCATCATAGCTTGTTATGACCAATGCAGGTCATGTCTAGCATAAAGAGTACCAAAAACATTCTTTCCTATTTACTATAAGTGGTTGAGTCTGCTAGAAGATCTTGACAACTCGATCATCATGCTCTAAACAGGTATCGCAAGTACATATTCTTTATCTTGCTTCATCCAATATTCTACTGATCACCAGGTAAATCCTCACGAATGGAATAGCCAATTCTAACAATATATATTCACAAGAAACCAAACGAAACAGCATTTGAATCATTGCTAAAGAAAATGATAGCAAATCCTTTGGACCAATATTGGGTAGAAAACACTAGCGGAAATGTAAAACTTCTCGGTAATTTCCGAAGCAAACTACAATATACTGAGAGCCAGACCTTACATTCTCCAAAAACAAAATTGAATAAGTACCTTGATAAATGCTTCTTATCTGCTTTGGTTTGTGAAGTGTGGTGGTATGCACGTAGCTTAGCAACCAACTCAGTTGCATCTTTAGCAGCATTCACAGCAAGCACCTGCAGAGAAATATTCCAAAATTGGTTAAGAAATCAAAAGACGAGCTATGAGAATAAGAGACTTATTTTATCTCCGAGTTAAATATTTTTGTTTCATGGATGACCTTCGGTATAATTAGTAAAGATTCCGCAAACTCTGCAATAGCCAGCTGCTCCCTAGATCCAAGAGTAGTGGCTAGGTTCTCCAGATAGACAGATAAGGCAGCTTCAGCAGCACCTCCACCAGCAACTACCTATGTTTCGATAATATTGCAAAAAATCAGTTTTTCTATTCATGCCATAAAACATTAACATTCCAATTTGATGAACAAATCAACCAGCTAAATACATGAAGACCATGCAGGTCGAATATACCTACCAGGAGGAACTTATCTATTTAAGAATCACTTAAACAATGGCAACATTTTTATCCATGACTGCATTTATACGTAATTGCTTAATTATACTATTTTCCCCAATTCCAAAGTGAACTCGTATGGTAGTGATGTATGATGATATTTACCTTAAAAGATGTAAAAACAGGTACTAGCCCATAGTAAAAAAAATACTGGGTGTTGAAGATTTGATAAACAGAAGGAAATGAATAGTGACAATTGATAACTGAGCAACAAAGGCAAGGTTAATCTTCAGAATAGAATACAGCAACCACCACTTGTTTACCGTATTAGATTCCAGAGTTCTTTTGACAATGCATATAGCATCGTGCAAAGCCCTGTCCATCTCGTCGAGCATGAAATCATTGGCACCCCTGAGTATCAATGAGACCTGAAGAAAGCATATGATTCAGACATTATATAATCCTCTAAAAATGTCTAGATCAAAATGAATCATACATCTTGATCTTGACCATTTGTCAATGCTTTGAATAAAAAGAAATGTGATCGAGTTGAAACACATATAAATAGACCCATACTGGCACCAGTTCATGGGGTGGCAAACTCTAAAACCAAAATCTAAACAATGAGATCTTAGAAAAATGGATATATTCAACTTCATAGGGAATATAATTCATACCGCACTGTTAGTTTTGGTCCCTTTTATCATAATCACATCATCATCAGCAATACGTTCTTCCACTACTTCATCAGCATAACCAAGAAGAGACGAATCAAATGTTTCTTCTCCTTCCATATCTGCAAACGTCGAAACCTGCAGCATTGGAAAAGAATAAAATAATTACCTGTCAAATACTGATTAAATCTATTTATGAATGAATTGCAGTGTTAATTATTTTCCAAGTCTTTCAACTCTTGATTTAGCTAGGATATAATTTGAACATATACAGAGTTTGGAAGTTCCATTAACTCCTTTTTTACTTTCGTATCTTTTTTGACAACAAATACATTCATTAATACAACATTAAGGAAGTGAACATCAATTGTAAGCACAAACAACTAATATAAATGTCTCTATCAATCACGTAAAAACTTCAAGATAAGCACAGGCACAGGTAGCTGGTCAACCTAAAAATTGATATTATGTATTCGTATAATATGAACAGAACAAGACATGATGATGCAGATGGAAGCGAGCAAGACAATAACACACGATCACATTTCGTTAATTCGCGCACGAATTCTGATTTGAGCCCCCTGTTTGGTACTGGTACACATTAAAATTTTCATTTTCATTATTCTTCTCATTTTCAACTACACATTCTTTAATAAAATAATATTTTCCATCACATCAATAACTTTTCCTTCTTTTTCAATCACACATTCTCCATTAATCTACTATTTCAGAATACATTCTTACAAAATAATGTGGTTCAAACACACCCAAAGTTATATAGTATGTCTTTTTTAAGCCCCTGTTTACACATCAAAATTTTCATTCATATTCTTCTACACATTATTCAATAAAATAATATTTTCNTTTGGTACAAATAGATTTATCCATATTTTATTAATCAAAACAAAAACCACCTCAATGACACTGCCAGCTCCTCTATTATATTATCACACTGAAATCCTTAAATGAAAAACACAAATAAAGACATATATATATAATTAAATTACTAGAAATAAAACCTCTTCGTCCAACTGTAGCACTTATTCACCATAATCACTCTCTCCAAGTTCACGAAAATTCATCATTGAATCTTGTCGCATTACTTATCCAGTATCCTGTAATAGCGGTAAGTTCACGTAAAACATATCAATCAGCTCGTCCAATAAGCAAAACTCGTCCCCCGAATGTAAGCTTATTTTCCATTCAAATCTACCATCTAAATAGATTATTTCCTCAAGTCTAAAGCAGCCGCTAGAACTGATTTGGTAGTTTGTGAGGGTCAACTCAATTTTATTGACGACTCTTCACAAATATCCAGAGCAACTTATTAATCCCTCCCTTCTTAACAATTATTTTAGCTTCCTCACTTGTGGGATCAAGGAGTAAATTAATGTCACCATACTCCTTCAAGTCCAAACTAGCAATAAGTCAGTATCGAGCAAAGCAAAGGAATAAAAATGTTGAAGAACTATGATGCACCGACACGTACACGTGTTTCCAGTACGATACGTGTCTAATATGCCGACACGCGATTTTAAAAAAAGTACAGACACGACACGTTGATTAAATTTTTTTTTTTATATGTTATAAATTTAGTTTTATACTTGTTAATTTTCTTGTTGAAATTTTTTAAACATGAGTACCTATTTGCTACTTGCTAATAATTTTGAATTAACAATATATAATATTTCTAATATAAAAAGAAAATTGATTACGGTAGAGTGTTCGAGAAGTGTCGGTATTGACTCGTGTCCAACACGGACACGTTACCTTAATTGAAGTGTCTGTGCTACAGAGTTGAAGAATGATAAACATCCTACAAAATTAAGTGAATCGTCTTTTGATAGTCTTCCCATGAAAGATGCAACCTTATTTTCTTGTTGTTCTAAAGTTATACTGGGCAATACTTCCAAGATGTTGAATGAATGATTGTGTATCCCAGTTGCCTCCGTAGAATCTTGTGGAAGAAACTTCTTGCGTCTTGGGGGAGTGATGAGGCATGGGGTAGGGTTGTTTAGGTGTTTTTATTGTTTCGTTTATGAGCCCTTTTCTGAGAAGAAGATGGGCCCAATTAAAACGACTCTTTCATTTGAAAGTCACATTTAGACTTAATAAAAAAGAAAAATAAAATAAAATAGAATAAAAACAAAAAAAATTCAAATGTTATAGCAAATCTGAGGCGCACACCTCATGCGCCTCGAGGCATTCGCCTCATTCGGTGAGGTGCATGCGTCAATTAAATAACACAGAAGTTTGCGTTTTGATGAATTAAACCATGTTTGTCGCTCGAGATTGAAAGAAATAAGGATAATCATTGTTGCTAAAGAGTCCTCCACGACTGACTTCACACCATTTATTGTACCACCCACACCGACAACTCTGTTGTGTTGATCCCTATCATCACCTCCCTGGCATCGATGGCCTTCACTATAAAAAACAGGAGCACCGTCATAATAATCAGTCTCAATTCAAATACTCTGCAGCTTCATAAAAGAATAGGTCACTCTTATAGGCCCCTAAAGTACAATTATTGACCTAAATCCTATCGTTGGGAGTTGCAGCGCAAGGAGTTCCCCCATGACCCAGGATCAATGGAGTAGCACCTGCTACGTGCCTACAACACTGCTGAAACTATCAACATGTAGAAACAAGGTGTCGTCCATACTAAAAGACATGTAATGTTGCTGCTATAGATTAACTTCATCACAGCTAAAAAATTGACCTCCATTTTTTATTTTCTAATAGTAGAATTTCTTTTGCACACATGCTTGCAAAATTTAGCCAAGAATCAATTTTTCGCTTATCATTCAGCACTCGATTGGCCTTAGTTTCTTTCCATCAACACACTGCTCGACCAGGAAATTACTTAGACACCAAAGGTACTGTGTTATAGTCTGGCACTTACATGAAATCAAGAGCCTCTTCTACTGTGTAGACCCAATCAAAAAATTCTTCCTCTTAGCATGCCGTCGAACTCAAGTACTTCGACTTTAAAACCACCTCCCCACCTCTTGAAACCTTGCGGAATATGTATAGGCCATTGATAGGGCATACCATATTCGAAAGGAGTGGTTTCTGCTTTCGACCCACTACTTGAATGTGTCAAACCCCCTGCTGCTATTCCCTCTTTATGTTAAGAACGTTACCTTTCCACTGCTAGTCATGATTCACCCACGCATTTCCCCTTGCAGCAACATTTACATGCTGGCTTTCTGCCACAGGTGGTGCTCAAGTACCTCCTCTCACATGTTGGTCAGTTGCTGCGACTCCTATCGCAGCATGTCATCTTCCACGGTCACCCCTAATTTCACTGCCTAACCCCCAACATATCATATTGTTGGGTCAAAACTATGCCAATTCATTGGGTAAACAAATTGATTTTTTGTTGAACTTGCGTTCTCCCTCCAAACTCCATTCATGATATGATTGCGACTTTAGGGTCGTCTCCTTGGTGGCGTCTCTACGAGAATCGCAACATGACTATGATACTAATTGACGCAAATAGAAGCGAGCAATACAATAACACGACCATAATTCAATAATTCGCACACAAATATCGATTTGGAAGAAATTGGAAAAAAAATCTCACAATTACATTATTCTATTAATCAAAACAAAAGCAACCTCCATGACACTGCTCGCTCCTATTTTATAATCACCAAAACCAAATTGCAACTTACTATGATATTATATCCAAGTCAAACTCCTAAAATATATCAAAAAAAAGGACACCCATTAACAAATAAGGACATTATTAAAATACTAAGAATAAATGCTCTTTGTCCAACCGTAGAACATATTCATCCTCATCACATGTACATCACAAATATTAAAAGGATTGTCTTTGATGGAGATAGAGATAGAGTTTAAATAGAATTCAAAAATAATATTTCATTCTTAAGATTTTTTTAGAATATATTAGATTAGTTATGATATTTCGATAATGTTCTAGTTTAGTAGAAGTTCGTTTGATTTGATATTCTTTTCTTTACTCTATAAATAGAGGACTTGTTCAATGTAATAATAACCCTCGATTATATGTATAAATTGATATCTTCTCTTGCCCTCAATTCCTCTCTTCTTTGCACCCCTTCTTTTCTTGTTTGTCAACAAATTACGTCGGTCTTTCCCTTTTTTGCAATTTAAATCCAAGGGAACTTTTAAACCACCACTGAAACAGAAAAAAATCGCCCAAAAATTATGCTTCCGTTTGAATACCAAAAATATTAACACTAGATACGTCAGCAAAAACTCGTCATTCACAACAGTAGAAAACGTCAGATTTCCGTTTCCCTACATGCTGGTTTAGGACAGCTTTTTCCCTTTTATCTTCTTGGTCCCTTTACCAACATTCTGAACTCTAGCAAATTTACAAGACTTTTAAGTCTGTAATTGATCCTAGTCATGTCAGAGCTTAATATAGTCATCATCTTTCTCTTAATATTAAAAACAAATATTGAAAGGAAAACTATCAAAAACAGGAATATATATGATATGTGATAAAAAGTTGAGAAATATACTGCAGTAGCACCAGTCGCCTTGGCAACATGGCGCAGGTCCTCCTTACGGACACGTCTCACAGCAATGGCGCCAGCTTCCACAAAGTACTGGAACAACATGAAGTCAGAATTTAGCAGGATTTTCAACAGAAATAATACAAGAGGATCTGAGAAAAATGTAAAGATGAATTAAAGATTAAAAAACAAGGTTGATGACTCAAAAGACTGATAACAAGAGGATTTTCCTACACAAAGAAGATATTCCTAACAGCTACATAGTTTCTAAAGATGCTGCCAATCTGCCAGTACAAGTATTCTAAATCGCATGGTCTACATGACAGGTCAAATACAAATTAATGGATATCCGATCTTTAGCAAATAAAAATAGATCTTAGATGAGACACAAATTTCCACAATCACTATACACAAACAATCAAAGGATATAAAGAATATTAAAAGGAATCAAATCAAGGGAAAAACTTGCCTTAAGTGCCATGTCATCGATTCCTTTGGTGGTTAAAACAACATTTGCTCCAGCCTTTAGAAGCTTTTCAATACGTTCCTTTGTCATATCAGCTTCTCTGCAAGAAAACGCTCCTGTAAGTCCAGTAGTTCAGGGAGCACTATATTATAGAGATTTAAATTGTGGAAATGGCAGTGCTGCCTACAAAAATGTCGCTTAGCAAGCACAAGCACTACCAGAGGGAAAGAGATGCAACAGCATTTCAAGAGTGCGTACTACGTAGAAATTATTAGCTTTGATATAATACAGAGGCATAGAAATTACATCTTTTACCCATCTATGCATGCCAACCTAGTAGATAAACATAAAACATTATGCAGAAGTACCTACCATCCTATGCACAAAAGGTTTACAGAGCGTGTAAACTGTCAAAAAGCTTTAATTTATGCTTCAATAACACTTCGAAGGATCATAAAATTAATCACCTCTGACGAATCTTTTCCAATTCCCTGGGATCAGTGACCAAAACCTGGACGCCCATCTGCATTTTAGTCTTCTGAAGATTGAAGTCAAGGCAAGCAATCCTTGCAGGGGCAACTCTCATTGGCATTCCCTGGGCAGCACGGCCAGTGTTGAGAGCATATCCTTTTAAGAGATAGCTATCTCTAGCACTTTTTCCATGGGCTTTAAGAATATTAATTCCCTGAACACAGAAAACATTCTTACAAATCACATATTGCAAATCAAAGGTTATAGGATCTTGACAAGAAAAAGTTCATTTATTCTTTGGGAGAAATTACTTTCTCATATCCAGCTATCAATTCTAAATCAACAAAACATGTGTCGTCCTTTTACCCATTGATTGGCACCATAGAATAGAAGTATTCAAATTAAATCCAACATAAAGTTCCTATCATATATAAAGCTCACTGGGTTCAGTTACAGGATAAAAACCTCTAAGAAACAAGCTAACAAATTTAATACTAAACCATGAGCCACAAACCTTGATTGGATATTTAACTTCTCCCCTCACATTTGTCATCTTCACTGCTTGTACAGCTTCAACAACCTAAAAGCAAAAGCAAGTTGCATGGTAATTCCTTGAGAAAGATATAGTCATCGGAAGGGAAAGCATTCCGTATTGAACAAAGTCAAGCAATAGAATAGAGAAACTCACACATGACAGAAGATTCAAAGTACAATAAAGTAGGAGGAGAATGGAGAACCATATATTGGCAAGTCTACTCAAGCAACACGATTTAAAGCAACAAATCTAGGGTGAAATTATATATCTTCAGATTGAAAAAATTGACCTTATAGAAACAGGCTTCACTTCAACAGGTTATTGGCTGCAGACAGACTAGAAAAAGGTATGTAAAAACGCAATCTACGTTTTATGTTCCAACAAAATAGCATGACCAAAACTGAAGAGGTGTTGATACAATACAAAACTTGACAGATGCATTTCACAAGACTGGGAAACAGGAGAAAAAGTCGAAGTTGTTGGAAGTACAAGTTTAGCAAATGCAATTTCAGAAACATTGCACCAACAGTTTTCTAGTCACTAGAGCACAAACTCCACGGAGTAACTTGTAACTTCATTTGTTGCTTGCTAAAGAGAACAAGGAAGAATGGGCAGTACCAGGTTCGCAAAGAAGTCGCTGTCACCACCTATCAACTTCGAGGACATAGTGGTCTTGGCACTGTTTACAAGAGAATCTTTACCGAGTTTTTCAACCTAAAATGAGATAAAGAAAAAACTGTTAAAATCAATACATTTTGACTCTTCACGTCACCGCACACACAGAAGAAGCACCAAATTACCAGCATCATATTTACACATTCCAATATTTCATAAACTAGAGATTCGTATGAGTAACTCATCTGACTTCGGAGTTCTTTATAAGTATCAGTATTCATAAATGTTATCCTTCAATTATAATAACCACAATTCTGGAACAATTTTTCTCAAAAGAATCTGAAAGATAGCTGTAAATTATGTGAGCAATCTGTGATATGACACTGAGTTTGCATTACATTAGACAGTAGCGGATTTCAAAGATCTTTGCAGTTCTGGCTGTATTGATTCAAACATGCACAGAACTATAATAACTATTGGAACAGATAAAAACTTTTAACTCTAAAGGAATCCATTCACAGAGGGTTTATTACCTTCACAGCCAATTTTTCATCAACATATTTGCACGCTTCCCTCATGGCAAGCTGCCACCAAATTAATTTTGATGAGTAAAAAGCATAGCATAGATATGAAACAGAGCAACAAAGTAAAAGATGAAATTTCAATTACTTAAGATAAAATTCTATTGAAAAAGAACAAAAGAATCTTTGAGTTCTATACGCACTCTGTATCC
>CAIGRF010345647.1:6697-20377 GCA_903798235.1 Fraxinus ornus
TTCAATAAAATAATATATTCCATCACATCAATAACTTTTCCTTCTTTTTCAACCACACATTCTCCATCAATCTACTATTCAGAATACATTCTTTCAAAATAATGTGGCTCAAACACACCCTAAACTTTCCACCAACTGTTGATAAAAAGTAGGATCGGACAGTAGATCACCCCCATCACGAAGATATTTGGATTACTTCTAATGGAGTATCTACAAAAGAAGTATCTGAAGGCCAGGTAAAGTAATCAAGTCCTGTGTGTATTTGTGTTCATTTAAAAATGCACCGAATGATCTGAATGAACTTCTAACCCCAAGAAATGTGTAAGAAGACCAAGATCCTTCGTATGAAAGGAGGCCTGAAGATACTGCTACAGACGAGTGATTAAATCTGAATCTGTCCCAGTGATGAAGTCATCAACCTAAACAAGAAGAACAATACCAACAGATGTCTTGCAAATAAACAAAGATGACTCAGAGGAAAACCAATGCAACGTAGATCGAAACTATTCATATCAAGCTCGAGGAGCCTGTTTCAGTCCATACAGTGATCGCTTTAACTTACAGACATCCAAAGAAAATGAGGTGGACAACCCAAGTGGCAGTGCCATGTAATCTGCTCTTTGAGATCACCATGAAGAAATACACTTTTAACATCTATCTGATGAAGTGGCCATCTTTAAGACGCTGCGAAAGGAATAGCAGTATGTACCGTAGTCATCTTGGCAACCGGAGCAAATGTTTCCACATAGTCCACCCCATATTCTTGTCTATTGCCAAGAGGAACAAAGCGTGCTTTACAGCGATCCAAGGTGCCATCAGAACGTAGCTTGATCGAGTAAAACCACTTACAACCAATAGCTTTAACATTTACTGGACAAGGAATAATATCCTGTGTAATTCTCCTGAAGAGCCCAAAGTTCATGTGCCATCGCCTTACGCCAACATTCATATTTTATAGTCTTTGAATTAGCAAGGAAACGAAATAGATGATAAAGTAGCATTAAGAGACGTGAGAAAAACCATATGATAAAGTAGCATTAAGAGACGTGAGAAAAACCATATCGATCAGGAGGTCAAGAGACTCAAGTAGATTGGCAAAGAACGATATCATAATCTGGATCATAAGGTTAATGAACTATTTGAACAGGCTCAAATGACGGATCAGGCTGGGGAAGGGGTGAAGGTGGCCTCCGTCATTCATACACAAATCCAGGTTTGAAGCGCTCACGGGTAGAGCCAATTTATCAATATGAGGAACAGTAATTTCAGGCAAAGAAGCAACATGGGTAAAAAAGAAAAACTGATTCTCAAAGAAAACCACATGACTAAATACGAAATATGTTAAGAGGATGGGTCATAACAAACATAACCTTTATGTGAAATACTATATCCGCTCATGAGGTAAAGAATAGACAAAACAAATTCAACCAAAGGTATGCATACAGACAAAAGTAGAGAATGTCAAAAAGTTTAAGATACTAGAAAGCAATATATTAAACAAATAACTGCAGTAGATAAGGGTTCTATCCAAATTTAGAAGGAACGGGAGATTCGAGTAATAACATACGAACTACATCTAATAGATGGCGATTCTTACATTCAACAACACCATTTTGCTGAGATGTATAAGGACAAGCGCGCTGAGAAATAATGCATTTAGTCTAGAGAGAAGCATGAAAGTCATGGGACATATATTCGCCACCTGTATCAGATCGTAAGACCTTGATGCTAGAAGAAAATTGAGTCTCAACGTAGGCCACAAATTGTTGAAAGATAGAAAATACCTCGGATTTAAATTGAAGAAAATAAATCCAAGTATACTTACTATATTCATCAATAAACGTTACAAAATATTTATATTTAGCATGAGAGATAATAGGAGAGATTCCCCATACATCACTATGAATCAAATCAAAGTAGTACTCAGAATGACTACCATGAGATGGAAATGGAAGAGGTTTAATTTTACTCAATTTATAAGTTGAACAAGCTAAGATTAACCGTTACCTTGAAGCCCTAAGGTTGAGAATGCTGATATAATCATTTGTTAGAGCATCTTCGAAGAAAGTGCACATGAATTACCAGAAGACATGGAACCAATTGTGGCTTGATGCTGGCGATTCTGAGGACGAGTAGAACATTCTTTGATAATACGTCCCAACTTCTTGTAGTAGTTGCAAGACTTATTCACACAGTGAGCAGTAATACGTCCATATTCTTTGCACCTGAAGCACCAGGGGCGGAGGTGGGGGGTCCTGGGGGGACCCGGACTCCCCTCAATTTTTGGACAAATTTTTTTTTTATTTACCAATTTTTTTTAGTTATATGCTAAGTTCAACCCAAGAACAAAGCCCAATTTTTTTATTTTTTTAATTTTTTTTATTCACATTTTTTTTAATTTACCAATTTTTTTAGTTATTATGATAACTTGTTTATGTGTATTGAGAATGATGTATTCGACAGGATTGATGATGATGTAATTATACAACGTTATCCAAGTATGAGAACTCGAAAGGAACGCCTGTAAGAAAGTATGATTTTGCTAAATTAAAGATTAATACTTTCTTTTATACGTTTCCTGATTTTTTTGTTAAGTCTTCATACATTAATTTAATTTCTTTTGTTTCATTTCTCTAGCACAAATTACCAATTTTCCTTATTTTAACAGATAATGCTTCAAAAAAAAAATTCGGGGGCGCTACCCCCGGACCCCCCACCCCTTCTACTCTGGGACCCCCCTAGTTGCACAAGCTGGCTCCGCCCCTGTGAAGCACTGAACTTTCCGAATGTCTCTTCCATTGCCTTTCCCATGAGCGACATAAGCAACTGCAGTTAGTATTAATGTTTTGCTGGAAAGTGACCTATGTGGCAAGACGACGTTCTTCACGAAGTAATTCCCTAAAGCAAACATCCAACGAAAACGAAGGATCAAGATTCATCAAATTTGAACATGCCCTCAAATTCGGCTTGTAATTTCATTAAAAACTGATCTCTGTTGCTTTGCTCATGAACCTTCTGAATAGTAGATAGATTATTTTGGTACCGTAGCATAAACCAAATCGGTAAATTTTGCTTATAGGTTCTGAAACCCAAAAAAATAATCCTCAATGGAGAGATCGCACTCAATTTCACTGGCTATTCATATTCCAACTGAAAGCGTCGAGTAGGTTTGTAGATTTAGCAGTCTTGTATGGCCTCAGATTGAGATTAGCTAATCAACAGAATCCACGTTATAACTCTAGCATCTTTGATTTTCCACCGAGTCAATTTTGGAAGTTCAGTCGGAGCTGGGTCACTTCCATCTATATGACCCCATAGCTCTTTTCCCATTACAAACAAGCGAAATTGAAATTCTCAGGCCAAATCATTTTTACCCGTGAATTTCACACCAAAGGAGTCGGTATTGCCTAGACATCATAAAAGAACAAGTCTATTAATATTCATATTAATATAACTCAAACTCAATACAGGAAGGCCAATAACATGAGTCCTCGCCGGCAAGTTTAAAAAAATAGTCCAATATCAAAAGCCCAACAAAATAGTAGCAAGCCAACCAAATTATTTGCAACCCATGAGCAGCAAGCCCAATTAAATAAATTGAAGCCCAAACAAAACAAACCAAACCCAACAAAATCAGACCAAAGACAACAAAGATACCTTTGGCACAGTCTCCAAAACGCCTTTACCTATCCAACCTGGTTGCTACAGTCCATCGCGGAATGAGCGACGCCAGAACCCAGAATAATTTGAAATTCAACAAGGATAAGCCGACAACGACATGTCACTATGGCCTTAACCACCAGACGAAAAGCCCAACAATGCCAACAAAAACCAAATATAGTCACCACAATGTCGACAAAAACCGAAGATAACGCTGAAATCACAGCACCAAGAAAGTCAGAAATCTCCGACAATACCAAAAGCCCAACGATTGATGCACACCAACAACCCTAATCGAACCTAACTGAGATGCCGACACCACCTATGAACTCTATCCACTGGAAGCAAGGACACATGTACCGACAACCAGGAAAGATCACTCAACCTAACCAAAATTGGTACCCAAAACAATAAGACTCAATCCCACGAGAAAGCACGGACGAGATTTAAAATTGTGGTTCTGATACCATGTAGATGGAATTGGATTGAATAATTTCATTGACAATGTTCCTCTCTTTAAATGGAGATTCACGGGTAATTTACCTTTCATATTACAATGATGATTTTCAGCAATTATCTATAGTCTAGGCTAACTATTATGGAAAGCACAACTATGTTTATATTGTCTATATATATAATACAATCATGCCATACAATTATGCAAATATTCTGTCCTGATTGACACTACAAAGGTTTCAAATATGCGGTTTCCCCGGATATCTATGTTTCTACAAGAAATTCACCCAGCCAAGTCATCAACAAGAATTGTAGCACAATATTATTACAAAAAATTAATTGGTCAATCTTGTGAAATTAATTTACAGATTTCTCAAATTCGCTTTCAAAAAAATTTCAGTGGGAGCTACACCCGAGAAATTTTATAATAGATCAAGCTAGGTAGATAGGGTATTAACTTAAGCAGATTATCTAGTATTATCTGTTTCGAGAATCTTCAAATTTACTAAACTTGAATTATGTATTTTCTAGCATTTTTCTCGTCACAATAAGACTGGAAGAGAAAATATCATTCCAAAAACCAAATGTTGTAAGGCAGAGTGAACTCGAGCAAAAGCAAGCTTAGTTTCAAAAACAAAAAGAAAACTTCCCAGTCTAATTCTAAGAAAGGAAGCTTGCTGATCCGGTTCTGTAATAGAAGTATTCATATACAGTCAATCAGTAATTGTAAACCAAAGCTAATATTTTGGTATTTCTACAACATCGAAAACTTAATGCTCACCGCCTGTCTTACAGTCCGAGGAAAGCCATCTAGGATAAAGCCCGTTTCACCCTTAGCTTGAGATTCTTCAAGATGCTTAGAAAGAAGATTTATTATAATTTCATCTGAAATTAATTTCCCTTGGTTAACAATCTCCGCAAGCTGTAGAGAAAAGAGATGGTAAATATAAGATACGTCAATATAGAAACAAGGAATCCAAGGATACTATATTAGTTAATAATCTATGGTAACAACGCATGTGAGTCCTTAGTTTCTCCAAGTATGACTCAAGAAACAAAATTTTCAGCCTGGAATTTCCACAAAATATTAGGATATTAGATTGTATCAAATGAGCACATAAAGATCGTGGAAATAAAATGAATTTATACATGCTTAGTTAAAGTTGCTTTGCACAATTACACATGTAGTTACTCAAAAATATCTCTGAAAGCTTAAGCTCTAGATGAAGTAGTTCAACATAATGTTTAGGCATGTAGTTACTCAAAAAATCTATACTTCAACTAGAACAAAAAGTTTGAAGATATGAGATAAATCTACTAAAATTGGAAAGTATCTAGATAATGAAAATAAGTCTATTTCTAAATTTTAAAATAATGCCTCCTTAAGAACATGTTCAAGGTGAACTTAGAAAGTATAAGTGTCCTGCACACCTTTAAAAGTTATTCTCATATGACAACTGGCACATGTCAAGGGCACACCTCAAGTCAAAATAGGGGCAAGCTCAGAACACGTTCTAGGCAACCTCCTCAACCATTGAGGGCCAAATCCCAATTAGACAAAAAATAGAATTGATAGTTATAACATTACAGAAACAAGTTAGGTGATTGCTTGCCAAAGCTTTTAAGTTCTTATAACACCAGGTAGCCAATACAGTACCACTTTCTAAACAAATATTGGAGTGTCTAAATTTAACTGCTCTATTTTTGTATTATTAATCTTAGATTCTTCAATTTTATAAATTTTGTATCCCTTTTACCAGTGAAGGAACACTTATCCAACACTTATTAAATATTTTGAAATAGAGTAATAAAGGAAATACAGGAGCAGAGGAGATAGCAAGGAGCTAAACTGTAGAGAGGAGGACATTGATTAGATTCTTGCTAGTTTAATACACTATGTGCATGTATGTATGACTCCGGGAACTAGGGAGGCACTTAGTTTCAACTATATTAGGATAAAACAACAAAGAGAACATCTGTAAAGGTCTACACCAGGTTTCTTGGACCACATTTCGCCACATTGAATCTTCATGAACTGCTCCGCGAAGGTTCTGTAACCTTTTACTAGCTCCACATTTTTGTCCTTTTAATTTATGAACCACCAATATTATTTCTTCCTCTTTCTATTTTCATCTTCCTGGGTGGTAAGTTCTTGTGATCTAATTAATTAAAAGTACTATACATATGATATAGTTCTAATTCAGGGAGTTCCTAAAGCCCCTGTAACTCAACTTTTTTGAGCTACCAAGGGTGTTCTGTATGATGTAGTTTCTTCTCAGTCCCAAGTAGAGAACAATTTCTATTTTGATAAACAAGATTAAAATTAATAATAATTCTAACCCTCCCAACTCACTCAACTAAAAAAGTAGAGTAATAAGGAAAAACAAGAAGAATACGTGGTCTAGCAATAAGAATAGAGGTAGCTATTGGTCCTCAAAGCTAATGCAACATTTTTCGTCGTTCAAACTCTTGCTTTGGTCACTAATTCAAGCAGTGAAACAAGCACATATTCCACTTCTCTAAAATAAAATTAGTATATACACATTAAGACCTCAATACACGAGTAACAAATCTACTGTGTACTCAAATACTCACATACATGATGTGCAATGCTGGAAACAAACATATATAATCACTATTTTATCGAACCAATCCCTAAATACATAAAGAAAACAAATATATACACTGATATGCAGGACAAAATTCACTTTGTCCGAAACAAATCAAACAAATACGTATAATCATACGTATACAGCAACATAAATTTATATAAGGTCCAGGTTCACATTTTTCCCATCAGAAGCCTAGTAAGTCCACAATTTTATTATATGGGTGGTGGCAAGACTTGAACCCAGATTTTAAGTCCCGCTGTATTCCGTAACTCATCTCGTCTAAATGCGCTTATGCATTCATTTTAATTACATAAATTCAAGGGGAAATAAAAACAAAGATACCTGAGAAGAAAGGGGCCCGTGAGAGGAGAGTTCTTGGCGCACAAGATTACCAGTAGCGATATGGGGAACGCCTAGGAGGTTCGACAATCGAGCAGCATAGGTGCCTTTGCCTACACCCGGACAACCCAGAAAAACCCACTGCACATTCCTTCCCTTCACATTGGAATTTTCAACAGGAATAGCAGAAGAAAGAGCTACTGCTGATGCTGCTATCGTAAGGTCAATTTCAGAAGATTTAGTGCAGAAACCACGAACTGCTGAGGCTGTTCTGTACCTCAATATTAGGCGGCTCAACACTGTCATCGATCAACAGATAAAAAAGAGTAGTATTATGAGTTTCGGGATTGAGATTTTGTGAGTTTATTGATTGATTGAGAAAGAGAGAAAGAGAGAGAGTTGGATTCAGTTCGAGATGGTCGAATCGAGAAATATAATGTCTTCTTGCCGATTGTGTATTGAGTAGGGGCGGCAAAAAGAGAGAAATGAAACCCGTGGGTTTGGAGAGGTTTACCTTTTGTTGGTTCAGGCTGTTTAGCATCAACAATATAGATAAAATTACACCATGGGTGCAAATCTATTGATCATTTAGCAAGTTACTCTTCAAAATCCAAAGTCAGTTATCAATCTTTTATTAGGGGAAATTAGGCTAGGCTCTCCGATCTTTCAGGTAATATGATTTTGGATCCTAAACCTTCAAAAGTGAGGCTCTCGGTTACCAATATATTTAAATATGTGAATTCGAATCCCTAAATATTGAAAATCATCAATATAAACGACAAAATTGCATCCAACTTTTATGTGACTTAAAGTTGGACATTAAATAGTTTAACATTTTTTCTCTTCAACTTCAAGTCAAGTGAAAGTCACCTACAATTTTAATATTCCTATTAGGGATGGCAAAAAAATCTGTTCAATCAAATATACCTGGATCATGTCCCCGAATGGGGGAATTACCCACCTAATCGATTAAACGAGACAAGGAGGGGGTCATTGTCCCGAAGAAAGTATTTGGTAGGTATGGGAAACATAGTTATCGTATACCCATCCCGTTTAAAGTTATGTTCAATCGCGTGGAAGTCAATCCTAAATAAAATAAATGGTTTAAATCTATGCTAACTATCCATGTGGTTCTCACATGTTTGATGTCATAAATCTAAACCCTATTTGGTTTTGATAAAAAAAAAAAAAGATTTGAAGTAGAATTTGATAAAAATTAATAAAATATGTTATTGAAAAGTTGATAAAAGTCGTATTCCACAGTGTATGTGGTTAAATTCTTTTTTTGAGAAATGTAGGTCAAAGAGTGTTTCTTCCTAACAAATATTGATGCCTAGAGATTGTACATTTTTGCAAATTAGAATTAACAAAGAGTTAAGTTTATATAGCCACAGAAGTTCAAACAAAAATTCAACTTGATCATTAAAGTATTTTTTTGACCCATATAATCACCTTAGTTAAATAATATTACTTAATTGATTACTTTGTTAACTCAATTAACATCATATTCGAAATGTAGTCTTTGAATCTTGATATAGACTAATATTGTTATAGCATTGATTCCTTCCATTGGACTTCTACTTCAGCTTTTCTATAACCACTTTCGTATCTAATTAGTGGTGAAAATATGGCTAGAACTAGAAGGAACAGTTTGAAATTTTCTTAATTGTACATAAAGGTTATTTTTTAAGAGTCCCATTAATTTTCAACATTTGTACTTTGAAGATATGGATATGAAAGCCATTAGTTGATATCAAGGTTTAATTGGCCATGTTGGATGTGAGNAATTAGTGGTGAAAATATGGCTAGAACTAGAAGGAACGGTTTGAAATTTTCTTAATTGTACATAAAGGTTATTTTTTAAGAGTCCCATTAATTTTCAACATTTGTACTTTGAAGATATGGATATGAAAGCCATTAGTTGATATCAAGGTTTAATTGGACATGTTGGATGTGAGATGAATATTGTTAATAGAGTGACAAATTGTGTAAGAAAATTTAACTTTAATGTCCAAATTGGTCAAAAAAAATAGTTTAAGAACCAACTTAAAATTTCAATTGAACATCAATGATCATTTACGAAATTAACTCAATTAACAAAGATTTGGACGGCGGGAGGAATGAATACGTCATTGATTTGTTCCCACCAAAAAAAGTCTCGAGGAACAAATTATACTTTCCTTAAAAGTTAGGGATTAACTTATACATAGAAATAAGCTGGGGGACTACAAATTCAATTTTCTGAAATTTTGGGTATAAAACCATGTGCGTACTGAAACATAAGTTAGTAACCATAGAATTCCTATTTGAAAATGACCGAAAACACGCCTAATGATTCTTTCTAGGCGGTACAAATTTGGGAACTCATTTGTGCCACATTATTTTGAAAAAATGTATTTTAAAATAATAGATTGATGAAAAATGTGTGATTGAAAAAAAAGAAATGTTATTAATGTGATGAAAAATATTATTTTATTGAAAAATATGTGGTTGAAATGAAAATGAAAATTTTACTGTATACCAAACAAGGGCTATATTGACAAAAGTTTCCTATCGAATCAATATAGGAGTGTTCACAATCTATTTTTCGTTCAAATTTCTCATAACTAGTCTTGATCTAACTCCTCCTAAATCCATTTTTTTGTTGTGTTTAAACTTCAAAGATTCGTATGATCAAAAGAACAATTCGATCAAGAAAGCAAGTGATCTTTGAAGTTAATTATCCAAGACTCAATAACAAAAAGACCAATTTGCCGATTATCTCAAAACTAATTTCTGTTACTAGTTCTTATCTGGTGTGTTTGAGTCACATAATTTTGAAAACTATGTATTATGGAATAGTAGATTGATGAAGAATGTGTGGTTGAAAAGGAAGGAAAAATTATTGATGTGATGAAAAATATTATTTTATTAAAAATGAGTAGAAGAATGAGAATGAAAAAAATAATGTGCAACAAACGTGGCTAAACCTATGTTTGAAAATTTTGAATATCAGATATTTGAAAACGTCCATGAACGTAAGCCCACTGTACACTTCACTTTCACTTTTCTTTTCTTTTTTGTACCAAATTTCCTTAATCAAAAGCTATGAGTGCCCTTTTTCTTTACGGGAATCTTTCTTTTCAATAAAAGAGCACACAGCATATTTTTCAGGAGGAATTTCTATGGAAAATCCAGACTCCATTACTCACAAGAAGACTCTGAGGAGAAGCAGTAACAGTCACGTATCAATGTCGGATACCGAGTCACAAGTAAGTCAAGTTGACTCGTTTCACTCCCCCCTCCGATCAGACTCTCCTCTCCATTCCGACGATCCATTTTTCTACCCAGGAAATGATGCTAACAACAAAAATGGTAATAATTTTAAAGAATCATTGTCTAATTGTAAAGCCCTCGTTCCCGTTGATAACTACTACACCCCTTTACCATCTCCGGGCCAATCCAATCTTCCGTCTAGTTTTCCTGCCAACGGAGGAAGATGTACGCAGCCCGAACCACAATTGGAAAATCCCACATCGGAAAATGTTGCTTTCCGGGCTCCGGCCACCGGAGGTAAGGTCCGGAGATCCTTTTCGCCGTCCATGAAGGAGAATTATGAGTTTTCTGGGAAGGGCGGACGGGGGGCAACGTCTGTCGTGGCATTCAACCGGTCTGGAAGGGAGGAGCCGTTGACAAAAATGGGGCCGGTGGATGGTGGTGGAGAGGATGAGGTGGGGGGAGAGAGGCGGTCACGTGAAGCGGTGGCATCGATATTGACGCGATCGAAATGGGAGATGAAGGTGAAGAAGGCAACTTTGGGGTTCAGAGTCTGTGAAGCGATGGTGTGTTTGATTTCATTTTCTGTTATGGCTGCTGATAGAACTCGAGGTTGGAGTGGTGATTCATTTGATCGCTACAAAGAGTACAGGTTATTCTTATGCTTTTTCTGCATATTTCTCTTTATATTGCTTGCATGTGTGATGTGGTCGAAAAATGTCCATTGCAATTGTCGAGCACACGAGTAGATGAACGAAAGTTTTAAATTAGCCGATTTATTTAGACCCAACGTGCGGAATTACACAATTAAAAGTAACAAGTCACTTTTTAATTGTTTCTAGATGGTTAATCAATCACGTAAATTTCTCTTATGTAGAATTACCACAATTTGTAATATGAAAGCAATAAAGAACTTCAAATTGATCATGGAGAAACCCCAAATGAGTAAAAACTCCGGGCACTTTGCCGATCAGTAATCAACTATAAATTGAAGCATACTTACAGTAAGGTCCAAACCCGTTTATCTCGTAGAACTTTTGATCTCAATTCCTGTGGTCTTCCTTGATCTTACTGGAGGTGTGCTCCTTTAAAGCAAATCTCGACTCTTGCTTTATACCTTAACCCTCTTGGACTGCGTGCTCCTGACGCCAGATCCCAACTCCTGGTACCTTACCTTAGTCCTTCTGAATTTGTACTTCTCCAACAGCTCCCGATCCCTAGTATCGATTTATCCCTGGTGGATTAGGTGGTTTGGTATTTGATCAAAAGATCTTCTGTGCTTTGATCTTGTGATTTTATATGAAACAATATGGTTTGATCAACAAAATATGTTTTGAAAGAATTTATAGGTCAAGTAATATGTGATGGTTGAATCTTGGAATCAATGAATGTTTTAGATCATCAAAAAATTGATCTCTATAGAATAAATCTGATTCAACACACTATTGACGTCCCATAGGGTGTATACTTATGATGGGTAGTGTTTGGGATGAAAAAGAACTCAAAATCAGCTTGAAAACCGAAATTTAATATTCCTTGAATAACCACGTCACTTGAGCACTAAGCCAGCGACGGAGGAGCCACAGCTGAGTAGTAATCCATATTTTCTAGGCTAGTTTGGCTGGCTTTCTAGGCTGGGAATCTAATAGGCTCCTCCTTGTAAAACAAAAAAAATTGGGATAAAAAGGAAGNTTTAAATATTTTTCCATCTCCATGTGGATACGACATCACAAAGTTGCACTACAACTACCGGGTTATTCTTTGGGCGTAATCAATACACAATTAATTAGCACACCTATTAAGTTTCAAACTTAAGTGGCTTCATATGAACAAAAGCATAATCCATTATTAAACGAAAACGTCAAACTTCCACCATAAACGAACGTTTTAGATTGCTTGTTATAATTATTAAATTTTTCAACCTCGCTACATTTAAATTTTTTTTTATGCTTTTCTTTACACTATTTCACATAGCAATATCTACACTCTTGATTTTGAACTCATCCATCACTTCGCTGCACAGATTTCTTCAACATAGAGGGAATGTCAACCAAGTAGTTTATGGTTGATGTATATATAGCATTATTCTGGGGTTCATTTAAAAATTGTTAAGTCAAATGAGAGAAATTCCACATTGGCTTTTCCACAAATCAATAATTTCAAAGTAGCATAAGGGTGTTCAAAAGACAAAAATGCCCCTAAGTGAATAAAACAATTACAAAATATGGTTTTGTTAAAAAGACAATACTACCATTTTAGTTAACAAATAAAAATCAAACACTCCCGACATAAAATTACAGATTCAGCTCAAATACAGATAAAAACTCTCTCAACTTCTTCACTCTGAAAATCTCAAAAATATCTATAGCTGAAAAAAAAATTGTTTTTTGTCAATTACTTCAAATCGATAAGTATTAATACATATGTTTAATTTCGTTTTCATTAAATGTGTATACATTTTTACTAAATAAATTAAGATTCGACATAAGTTGTTGGCAGATAAATTTTTTTAGTAGATCTATAATTTTTTAAGCATGAAAGAAAAAAAAATTCATCCATACAACTTTTAGATTGGTTCGCCTTCTGTTACGAAAAAAGCAGGCGGACAATCAGCTATTAACAACGGAATTTTTCAGTTGTTAACAGCAGGACATTTCGGCTGTTAAAAATTCTCGATTGTTAACAGTCGAGATTCTCGACCGTTAAACCGACTGTTTTGTTTTTAATAAGTTTATGTTCCCACTGTAAGCTGAATTTTTAAATGAATGTTTACAAATTCTGTTTTACCATGCACAGATATGAGGAATATACTCTTGGTTAGTTATTTTAGTGATTTTGAATTGAATGAAAATAATCGATGGGTATGGAAATGGACGAATAACATACAATCTAGTATGGTAACACATATAACAGAGACTACATCATATATGGAACTGTACCATGATATACAGAACAAGTTAAACGTTGATTCATCTCGATACAATATGGTACTGAGATATCAATTCAGAGAGAATTTGCCATATTCAATTCCACCTTTAAAGGTTACACCTGATATTGAAGTGAATTATCTATTTGAGTTGAACAAAGCACAAGCGACACCGTTGTTCGTGACGTTAGTGAGGAGGACGACGCGGAAGATAGAAATGAACATTCAGATGAAGTTGATGATAATGCAAATGATTTTTGGAATACAGTGAAGATTGATCGCAATGATGATGCTAATATTCTCGAGACAATTGTTCATTATCGGACATCACTACGACGCACATAATTCAATCGGTAGTTTAGTACAGCGATAATGCAAATGAATTTACAAATAAGGATTTAATTGCTTTATCCCATCAGAGACATGAGAAGG
>CAIGRF010345672.1:0-15328 GCA_903798235.1 Fraxinus ornus
AAAAAACCTTCCAAAAAAAAAAAAAAAAATTTTTTTTTTTTTTTTTTTCAGTGGGGGCGGCCGCCCCCGCTGGCCCTTGGTGGGTCCGCCCCTGGTCAGAAATGGACGTAATTGAAAATAACATTTATAGCTAGAAATCAACAGTTTCATAAATAAATTATAAATAAACTACACGATTCGATTCAGGGTCGACATCATTCAAATAGTTTAAAATCATAAATCCATGGCAAGCATACGCAAAGAACACTTGCATTGTCATAGCATTGTAAACTATTGCAAATCTGAGGTTACGTTTAAGTGTCCAAAATAAATTGGAAGACAACTATAAGAAACGCCTGCACTTACCATGAATTCAGTATAAACCCTTCCAACTTTCCGTTCATCAGATTTAAAAAGTCAGGCAAGTCATATATAAATATAAAAAGGTGGTATCTCGAAGGTGTAGCACAACAAAGTTAAGATCTAGAATTTGAATCCCTTTCTGTTCTTGTTGGTGACTTGGATCTATTTTTGCAATAATTCAAATCATAGTTAAATGAATGGAATAGATAAATCCTAAAATAGCTAAATAGTAAGCAACCTGGAAATCTTAAAAATATATTCATGGTATCATTTCCAATTTACCACATATGCATAATTGACCCAAAAAATAATTATTGAAGTTCCCATTTTTAGGCTTTACCCTCTCCTTTTCTCTATCTACTTAATACCTACCTTCACCTCAAGATCCAAAATCACTATCCATTACATCGTAGACCAAAGACATTTTCAAACAACCACCACCCATCATCACCGATGGAATGGGATTACCATTTGTGAAACGACCACCGTCATTGATCTCCTCCTAGAATGGATGCTGCTATTATTACTAAAGAAAAAAAAAAATAAATAAAAAAAATTAAAGATTTACAAAGTCTCTACCTAGACCTTGTGGGGATTTTTGAATTTCCAAACCATGTCTATTGATAAAGAAATGATGTTCAAATGGGAGGTGTGCATATCTCTTATGTAATTGCAAGATATGTTAAAAGTATAAATTTGCAAGAGGTCAGTTGGACCAGTTGTATTTCCATTTATTTACATAGCCCCCATTGTTTGGGATGAGCTCCATGAATGAAATTTGATATCATGCAACTCCACAAGGATACAACCATCGATCAAATAGATATAACAACGAACAAAATGGGGACACGATAGGCATCCACTTTGAGTTTGGGGTACAACCTCAAGTGGACAATATGCATGTAGATGGTACGGATTGAATTTTACACGGACCATGTAGGGGCAAAATGGGCGGCCATGATCGAGGGTCTATCTGATTTTACTCTGTCCCCTACAAATTATTTGAAATTGCTAATATGTTACAGCGAATGATGTTGCTTTACTCCTAGAAATGGGAAAGGAGCCGATGTTTTGCCTCACAGATGAAATGAAGTTAACCTCTATTGGTCAATCCAAACTGTCACGGTCGTCAAATGAAATTTGAATGATTATTAAAAAAAAAAAAAAAAAAAAAAAAAAAAAAAAAANAAAAAAAAAAAAAAAATCTTGCAACTCGAGCATACAGCCATAGATCAAATAGATGAAATGAAGAACAACTCAAGTGTAGACAGAAAACAAAAACAATGCAACTGTTGTAGGCTCAAGTAATATTACAATTGATGACTTAAAACAAAAATGTATCAAAAAAGTACAGAAAAATGAAAAGCATAATGTCATGAGTAAAACACCTCAAATCATCCAATAATTATCTCATTTTCTTATTCCCTACCATTCTATTTAGCATAAACATCCCTGATTTCCATTCTATTAACACCAAAATAGCGGGTACATTAACCTCACAATTGGTTAATGACATCTTCCGAAGGGAGACCAGCAGATTCAGGCAAAACGACAATGTTACAATTTACATGCCTCATTCTTCAGCCTATTAACCTAAAAACACCAGGCCAAGAAATATGAGGCCAACCAATTGTATATACGAAAGAATTGAGATCAGATACCATAAAACAAGATTTTCCTAGCAGGTGAGCGCGCCCTCATGGGATCTGCAGTTGCCATTGTTTCATATACCCAAAAGAAACCTAAAGATATCACTCAGTGAAATAATTCCTTCTACGCGCTTGCTACCAGCCTCCACAATAACAAGTCGTCTGATTCCTGAGAATGAAATATTAACCACATGAGTAGTTATTTACCTTAAGGAACTCGAAGAAGGAACATGCATTTCAGTCGAAGTTACAAATAAGATACTTATTTCAACAGTGAGATAAAAACTACTCATTCAAGATAGGCAACTATTTTTACTTGAAAGTAACGTACACAGACTTGTTCGGCAACCAGTAAATTTTACTTTCAAGCTTAATTTGCTCTTTTCTTAAGAAGCAAAAAGCAAAGAATAGTTTACCTGGCTTGGATAATCTATCCATGACTTTATGCAGTGGATCAGACCGCAGACACATGTGACATCTTTGATTCTCATAATCGTACGTTGGGATGGGGTCATCTCGGTATTGCAACACCTAAAATTCCAAGAGTAGGTACTTTAAGTTAATATGGAAAGGAAAATACGTAATATGATAAACAAGGAATAATGTGCATCATATCTCTGAATTCCATAGGTAAATAAAGGTCACAAGATATATTAGAACCATGAAAGATCTGTGAAGTTCACTTATACCATAAACCTATAATTTCTCTAGATCAACACATATACCAACATCATATGAGCTCCCCCACTGTCACAACTTTGGCACATTTATGGCCTAAGATACAATTTCATTAACAATCTCAACAACGTGAAACAAGCTTGGAGGAAAGAACTAATTATTATTGCAACAAGTTCAAAGAAGACATTTAGACTTTTAGTAACATCTTCCAATTATATGAATTTAAAATCAAGTTACCGGTCCCAGTTAATGTCTTTTCTTGTCAAGCAAAGACAACATGCATTTATGTCCCTTAAATGATACGAAATGAAAATGCCATACGTGGTGCTGACACAAAATAAAAGTGCTTACCTGATGAATAGTTGTTTCTTCAAAAAAAAAAAAAAAAAAAGGATTCTTATATTATGAAAAATGTGATTGGATATAGGTTCCCAATTGCTTGAAACAAATAATTTGAATGCTATAAGCACAGCACAACTACAGGCACTACTAACCTTCGAGAATATACATCCAACAAAGAATCTTTGTCATCAACAATGGGGATTGAACTAACTTGAGCTGCAATGAAAGAGACATTACGGCTTAGGCATTCAGCTGGAAGTGAGCACTGTATCTCCCTACACAATACATACAATGTGTGTGCATGCCGTGTGAAAAGTTCTTGGAATTAGTTTTATCGTTGAAATTTCTTTTTCATGTTAATATTCTCCACCTCTATCTTTCCAAGCTGGAAAGGTTAATTTTCAGATCTACCAAGTTAAAGGAACAAGCACAAAATAAATTTGAGAAACGTGTGCTCGTGATGTGCAAAGTGCTTGGAAGTAGTTTTACTGCTGAAATAATTTTTTTTCACATTCATATTCTATACCAATAACCTTTCCAGGCAAAAAAGGTCAAGTTTCAGAATGACCAAGTCAAAGGAACAAGCACTCAATAAATTTGAAAAATGTGCTGCTAATGTTAACTTCTGGCAAAATAATTTGGAATTCCAATTCTTCTCTTTAATAAATGTACTAGCTTTTACAGCACAATCAAGGTTTCAGCATACTTGTGTGCGCACGCACGTATATTTTAAATACATTTTTTTAGACTCGTCAGAAATTTTACTTAAAAGTGATTTCATATGTGAAAAGAAGTGCAAGCTGATTATAATATCGAAGAAATTATGAAAAATGAGTAATACTTTCGGTAAGTAATATGATTACGGTGGCTGAGGGAACGAAGACAGAGGAGACCACTCTAAATAAGTATGCATACCTTGAATTAGTAAATTCAGAGCTGCACTAAGTGATGCAGTGGGTCTCAACATTGCCAATGGCCGCTGATTTTGCTCTCCAATTTTGGGAACCCAAGTGCCGACAGGGATCAAACAAATTGGCAGTTGAAGTACTGGTAATGAGCTTGATGAATGTTTAAAATATCGGCAAATACCTGTCAAGTGCCACAATGTCAAGAGCACATCATGTAAAGTTTTCGAAACTAAGCCATACATAAATACACACGCATGCACGTAAGTATGTGCATCATTTTCCTCACATTTCAGTATTCCGGAAAGAGAAGCAAGATGCAATAGCTGTGGGTTCAATGCATCCTCTGAAGGTGAAAGGATAATAGGAACTGTAGACACACCACTTTTCAAAATCTTCAAAGCAACTTCTTTCAAATTGTTATTTGGCCCGGCCTGAAAAATCATCATCACAATTAAAGAAATTACCTTCATGCTTATTGTAGAGAATAGAAATAATACTCTCTTCAATAGCAAAGACACCCACATAGAAAAAAAAAGGGAAATTAAGGGATATAGGAAACCAGTCAACTAGATTAAAAATTATTCCCTCCATCTAAAATAAAGATCTGGGCTGATTTCTTCGGTACACAAGGTGTTTTTCTTGGAGCAATATTTTATGATAACGTGCAAAATTTTTTAAAGAAAAAGAATTAATACAAAACATTGCTATTTGAATGGTAGATTAAACGACATTAATAGATCAAATAATACATTCATTTTCTGCAGAGGGACTATATCTATGAGCATCAACAGAATAGCCTGTCCATGACAATATAAGTCATTTTACGTCAAAATTTGCATCAACTACATTATTTACCAATCTACCATGTGCATATCCTAATAGGCAAAGGATGTAAGATGAGTTCAACATTTTTGTTGCAAAAGGCAAGTAAAGCCAATCTTTAGACCATACTACACCAATCATTGGGTCAGACATTATACCTGGTTCTCACTTCCGAGACTTGAACCAGGGGGTTTCACAAGTTATAATTTAATAGAATGTTTCCAAATACTCGCAAAAATTATGTCAATTGCCAAGTATGGAATCTAGCTTCAGTAATCATAAGGTGTATGTTTGTTACATCAAATATTTGTTTCGAGTTAATCAACATGTTCCATCATCACAGGGATGTAACTAGTAAGACAAAAGTAGTATCCCAATGGTTCATTTCATAAATATTTGTATGTATAAGATTTATATACAAACTCTCATGTGAAATTGACATGGTAACATTCAACAAATAGTACTCACATGCAAAAGCAGTCTTTGAACTGCACTTCCTTGCCCATTTATTCGACTATTCAGGTATGACTTTGCTTCTTTCCAAGCAGATATAGTATGTGTCTCAAGCTCTTCCTCTGTCAGATTCGACCCATGATTACCTAGCTGCCAATACAGAGTATCGGGAACCGCACATTTCAAGATTTTGCAATGCAGAAACTAGTAATGATGGTTTTATGAAAAGATGTTAGGCCACGTAGAAAAGGAAAATTCATCATTTCTGCAATAATTTATCATTTGGTAGTAAGTATTATCCATCAACAATGACAAACTAATGCTATGGCCTACCTTTATTTATGCTTGCAACATAGATATAAGCCACATTAGAAGATGTAGAGAAGCATCAAAAAACCATGACATGATTTAGGGGAATTAAAGTATAACTGTCATAAATTACTGAATGACAAGAACCAATGAAGGGGGGACAGAAACCTGTTAGACAAGCTTATTTAAAACACTAATAAATTAGATGATACAAGCACTTCTGTTTCCCATATGCATACCTATTTTTAGCCTCGGTGCAGATAAAGTGCCAATAACAACAGCTTTTTTGAAATAATAAATATATTGTTAATTATGTTTATTAACACCATCGATCACAAACTTGTCTTGCACAACATCAGACATTCTATCAATAAAGGATTACGATGAACGAATTCAGAGTTTTAGGTTGCCAAAAATTTTTATCCCTAGTGTCCTACATTTATCAGTTCTTAACATATCTAGTGCCCTTCCAGCTTCAAACAGCTGATCAGGTACTGGTTTATTGGGTCTAACATTGTATGTCATGCAACAAATGTGCAAAACACATAAGTGAGGAACAGATACTGGTTTATTAGGTCTGACATCGTACGTCATGCAACAGATGTGCAAAACACATAAGGGAATTGTACTCTTTCAAAGAATACATGACATGCCAATTTAATTCATAAATACTAATAAAAGGAAACAAACATTAGAAAAGTGCACTAGGCATAGATTGATGCACCCATTTGAAATGTCACTAAGGATAAGAAAAGAAACCAAAAGAAAAGGAGGAAGGCAAAACCAAAAAATTGAGCCATCTTCTACAAAATAAAGAAAGGCAAGCTTAGAACATACCTCTCTCATAATCAATATAAAATCCAGTGCACTAAGAACTCCAACAAACTTCCCCTTCAAGAAGTCCCATAAAGGTGCCATAGATATTCCCTGTAAACTCTTGAATCAGAACAGATGCATATACCAGAAAGGAAGTAGCTAACTAACAACACCAGAAAGCAATGAGAAATGAAAGACGTTTGGGTGGGCTAATAAACTTATTTATAAGGAGAGAAAAAGTAAAATAAGCAAGCTTATAAGCCAACCTAACATGCTTCATAATGTCAACTAGCGGTGGTTAACAAATCCAGCAGCAGTGAAATGCAAAATTGGACTAGTCTCGTAAACCAAACGATCAATTTGTTTTTTCTATAATCTAGTGGTATTTCAGAATGCTTACTCTAATGGACAGCCAGGTCACTCTACTCTCGGATAAAAACAAAGATAAAAAGAAAAATAGAAAATGGCATTGCTAATAGTTCTACAATAGCAGTGTTCATCGCATTATAGTTAAATGATGGAGATATTTAATATTCCTCAACACACATAAAGTACTTCTGAATAACTTCAGCCTTCACATTATCAATGGCAATACCTGCTCGTGCAGAATATGAAATGCTTGCTTTACAGGAAGGTCAACATCCAAAGCAATGACCTGCAAACCAAGAGCAACCAAATCATTGAAAACAAAATTTGAATTAACCCATGCCCAGAGGGCCATCAAAGACAAAAGATGACGAAAGGGGAGGCAAGGATAATTATCCAGACCTTGCCCGATTCAGGAAGTAACTCATAAGCCATGTGCATTGACATAAATGAAGCTATACGATGCCGAGATATCTTCAAATCTGCTTCTGAAATCCTTGAAAAGGGCTCATATGACATACTATCTGACACTTGAACCTATTGTGGATATTAAGTGAGTAAGTTCCACAACCAGATCAGCTCACTTTCGTGTGACTGATCTGTGAGAACAAGCATGTTCATTATTTAAACAACATGGTGGCAAGGCCAAAAAAGAAAAAAAAAATTAATAATGAGCATGCTTGAAGTCAGTTTGAGGCAAAAACATACTCCCTCCGTCCCAAAAAGATAGTCCTGTATACTATTTTTGTCCGTCCCAAAAAGATAGTCATGTTTCCATTTTAAACATGCATTAAAATTTTCATTTCCACATATACCCTTATTTAATACATCTTGGTATAATAGACACTAATTACCTAGATAAGGGATAAAGGGTATAGATGGAAAAACATAGTAAAATTTAATACTCTAACTATACTAACTACCATTTCTTAATTTGTGTGAAAATAATCATAGGACTATCTTTTTGGGACGGAGGGAGTATAAATTTTGGAAGCAGAAACTGCAAGTTTGTTTCCTATTACCAAACATGTTTCACCTTTAGATTTTTTCAATGCACTTAATGGGGAAACAGAATTTTCCCTAATCCCATATTGCTTAAATAAATGATACTTTGGTAAACAAAAGCCTAAAGTCCTTAATAACACGTACAAGAAAAATTATTTTGAAACCTATTTCTGCAAAAGCAAAAATTTAGATAGAAGGTTAAAATAGAAAATACCAGACACATTAGAAGAAAATTTTGTACTTGTGAAAGAAAGTTGATGTGCAGAAATGTAATACCACACGGTGGAATGCCTCATTATCAACATCCATGTTGGAGCCAGGACCAGGAGGAATTTGTGGACTTAGCATTGCAGGAAGATAGTTTGCTTCCCTTGCTAAGAGGATAGTGTTCACTGTTCCTACGTTACTACTGACAAAAGGTTGATGCTCATCATGTCGCCATTCACCATCGATAACAAATTTGTACTGCATGTAAAGTAACAATAATTTCAAAAGCTACAGTTAATGAGAAATCAGCAAACAATTCAAATACTCCAAAAAAAAAAATCACTTGAAAAATACTTGATTGATTGAGGTTTTTCATAATCATTCCATTCTAATTAAAAAAATAAAAAAAATCCTCTATCAGAAATTAAATAATATAGTTCACCCAGGCACTACTTTAGGTAGTAACTGAATGCATTTTTGGTTCCGCATATTTTCCCATTTCATACCTTGTTGTTAATCATGAAAAGGTCTAAGGATGTTTCTTGTCAAATTAATATTGATAAAAAGAAAAGAAGGATATCAGTTTAATAGGGGCAATTTTAGGAAGAAAATAAACCAGTTTGTTTAGGAGAGCGACAATAATTTGCGATAGATGGAACGACAACCAAAAAAGAGGCTAAAGGTTGGAGCATCACATAAATCAGATATGTAAATAAAAACTTAAACGTAAGAACTGCAAAGGACTGATCCTTCTTTTAATCAGTTATTTGATTGCCAGCAACCTCGTAGCAAAAACACCTGCCTACCATATAGAATTTTTGCATAGATTTTATGATCAGTGACAATTTCTTAGCGTTTATGTTTAATTGTCAATACTTATTTCCTCTGAACTTCATTCTCTAATCAATTCATGCATCAAGTTTTCACATTATCTAAAATTCAATAGTAATGCTACTAATCAATCCTCGTGCAGCTTTTTCCTAGGCTACCAGATACCTTCATTTCCATTTTCCAATAACACCACAAAGTAAAACACATATAAAATAAGAAAGAATTAATGTGTAATGGTAAATCCATTCTCAGCACAGTCATAATCAATAGGCCATAATGTAAGTCAACATGGGCAAAAAAAAAAATAATGCAACGATAATAAATAATGGAGGCCATAAGTATCATTTTGCAAGTCATAAATGGTATATCCCAGATAATATATGATGCCGAATTTAACAGATAGAACTGACAAAGACGTGGCACATGGCATAACAAACCATCCCCCGAATAACAAACTTGGTATAAATCAACACATACTGTAGGAGGCATTTATTTTCGTCATACTGAACCATCCTAAAAGACATTAATTTTCCAATATCTTTTGATCATATCTAACAATCAAGAGCAAATAATCAGTGTAGACCATTTTTCATGAAGCATTTATTTCCGCCACACTAAAATCATCCTAAAAGACATGAAATTTCCAATATCTTTTAATTATATCTAACAATCTAAGTGCAAATCATAAATGAGGCACTAGACAACTTCGTAACAAAATGCCACATTACAGAAAAACCTGATGATAACCCAGCGGTAGGTTACAGATTGTCTGAAACAAGGCAGGGCATCCGTCAACCGGAGTCATTGGCCATTGTGTCCACCTTTACCAAAAAAACATCAATCAAGCACATATTAACAGTTTGACATAAAGAACATCAAAATCGTCGCAAAAATCCCCAATAAGGGAGGTAAATTCAATTAAATAAGCATAAAGATACATTTTCACTAATGCCGATAAATTCTTACCCAGTAAACGAGCCACTGATTAGTACATTTCTCCCACCATAAGGCCACACAAAACGCGTGGGAACTAAGATCGTCCCACTATCGCGGGCAAAATCCATATCAGAAGGATACATTTAGTCTGAAATGTCACTAATATTTGCCCTAAAAGGACCCAAACCCCTAGAACATATAACTTATAATGTAACAGCGCCAACAGCAAAATAATAATAATAAAAAAATAATCAAACAATTACTGCAAAATCCAGTGAATCATTAGGCTCCCTTTAAACTCCCAAGCAGCTCAAAATGAAATTTATAACCCTAACAGCCTCGGGCGTAAAATGCAAAGCATAAAGATTGGAACTTTTGACCAAATTATGCAAAAACAATGGCAATTCAGATAGATTTCAAATTGGGCAGGATGGATTCTTATATTTGAGAGGATATCTTGTCCTAACCTAGAAATTTAGATGTTTTCATTTATTTCAACAATTTCATTTAGGGCAAGAAAATCTATGTAAATATTCTCGGGTGAAATTAAAGGGTCCACGGCAACCCCAATTAGAAATTATCAAAAGTTTTAGACTTGAACAGGGCCACGTGTGCCCTGTTCAAACGGGGGGCCAAGTGGCGCCCCCCACGGTGGGGGACTGGGGGTGTCTGTCCATGGTTCAAAGTTAGAATATTGATCAGAAAATTAGTGCAAGAGGGTATACAGAATGGGCAGTGCTACGTGTACTAAATTTTTGACATAATTTTTTACCTACTCGACACGTGGCGGTCCCCTATTGTCAAGAGATTATGTCAAAAATTTGGTACAAATAGATTTTTTCATACAGAATACTCACATGATGTGGTCCCACCTGATTTAAATAATGGTCCCATCTGATTTAAATATTATTTAAAAAAGTGGACTCCACATGTACCGTGTCTTCCCTTTTTTTCTTCCTTAGGTCAAGAAAGGTTCTCAAAGTTAAGTGGTACCCTTCTACACGTACANGTAACTCAACTTTGTACAAATAGCATTATTGCTTACCAATACACACATGGGGTGGGCCCCATATTTTTAACAATATTTAATTCACATAGGCCCACCACCCAAGTGAGTATCTGACTATATGTACAATTTCTGGCAAAATGGAAATTTTCAAGTTAAGTTTTATAATCTAGTCAGCATGTGGATCCCAATTTCTTCGTACACATCTCAAGATTTTTGTGTGTTGGATCAATGATCGATTTCTAGGGTTCATTGTAAACTTAATTGGTTACTTCGAATTATGTAAATCAATAGTTTAAACAGTTCATGTACTGCTTTAAGAGGTGAATAATCCAACCCCTTGGAACATACTACAAGAGCCTCATTCTTTATCCAAAGTGTATTTTAAAATAGTATTTTGATAGAAAATGTGTGTAAAAAATTTTGAATTTGCGTGAAATATTATTTTATTAAAAAATGTGTGATTGAAAATAAGAGAAAAAATATATATTCTAGAAATAATGGGACCAATCAAATGCAATTTTCTAAAATTGTGAATAAAGTTATATTGTCACCATAACTTTATTTAGTACACCATATTTTAATTTTAATTAAACTCCTTAATCTTCATTTTGAAGTAATTATTTTCTTAGTTTTTTTTTAATTCTTATTTTCAACCTTTAATCTTCATTGGTTGAAGTAATTATTTTCTTAATTAATTAGCTTGTCTTGACGATGATTTATATCATAATTTTTTGTTTTCATACTTTGAGAGTTACACTTTCAATTTATTTATTTATAATAATATAAGTCTTGAAATTCAAGAAAGGATAAATCCGGGGATCTCAAACTCATTCAATTGAAGTCGAAGATACGAAACTGGAGCACAGAGATTGGCACATGGTTGCTAAAAACTCTCCAAATTCTTCATGTTAATGATTCATTCACTTTTGATGGCTAATTTCAATGGCCCGTCTGAGATCGTTTGAAGGAGTTCTGGACATTGTTTCGCACAACTCCGAAGTACTTCACTATACTTTAATCCGAACAAAAAATCGTTCACTGGAGTGTACGATATATCTTAACAAAATGGCTACCTGACACTGCCATTCATTGCTTTCCAGCTTATCGTCACCTTTTGCGACCTAGACTCTTAACACACATTCCGAGTTCATAAATATGATTTCAAGATGTCGTTTCGAAGAGTTCACAGCATACTTCACAACGCCTTCCGCAAAATGAAAATCAGTAGAACTACGAAAAAGAAGGAAGTGACAAAAAATCGTCTGACAATCCGGAATGGATTATTAACATTTGACACTAAAAAAATTTAAATATTTCCTCATTTAAGGGTGTAAATCACGTAACTTTAATACGGAATATGAAATAAAAATAGCACATATGTTCAAGATGTTACATTGATTTTGCGAATATAGATAAAAAAATGTTGAACATATAAAAGATAATTGAGCACTACTATGTGTCATCAGTAAAATACAGTAAAGGGAAATTTTGCCCAAGACAACCCTTCCAAGAAAAATCAACATGAGAACTACAAATCACATGTTATGGAATATTAATGATACATCAAACGATCTATATTCTCCGAACTTGAAAACATTACTATAACATTCTCATGGTACTTCATCATTCTAGCTAGGCGCTTTCCCAGTGACGTGCTGTGCGATCCATCCCAAACCATCATACAGACCGTCGCCAGTGAGAGCACTGCAAGCTTGAATATGCCAATCATGGTTCTTGATACTGTGGAGGGATAGTGCATCGGTTATTTCAGCAGGCGTCATGGCATCCTTAAGATCCTGTTTGTTTGCAAAGACGAGTACAACTGCACTTTGTAAATCCTCATGTGGAAGCAGCTTAAATAGCTCGTCCTTCATAAGAGAGATCCTAGCTCTATCAGTGCTGTCTATCACTACGATAACTGCATGTGTCCCACGATAATATGTTGTCCATGACGTCCGGAGTCTCTCTTGCCCACCAAGATCCCAAACCTGTTTGCAAGTTCACTCAGGTAAGGTCAGATTGACAAAGCAAGCTAGGCATGAACCACCTCAAAATGAATCAAAACAAAGAATAATAATTTGAAACCACTATAACAAACTAATCCACATTTTTGCTATTGCAGCTCACAGAAAAAGGGTAAGAAAGGTGTATTCTTATTGTTTGCCTTTGCATTTCACTTCGATGAATATCCATGACATGTTAAATATTGTTTATGTTGAACCCCATTCCACATTTCAAACATAGTTGCCAGGTAGTTACACAAGTGTTAATGATTTTTTATTTTTTATTTTTTAAAAAAAGTGATAAAAAATCATTAGCAACTCAAAGAACATGCCAATTATGTCTAATGATGTGATCAGCGAGCAACTAGTGGTCCATTGCCTACCCAAATATGATCAAGAAGGTCCTAAATCTTTGTAGCTGGAAATCATCTCCAAGAAAGGAAATCCTTTAAAATACATAACTACCAACAGCACCCTATGGCTTTATTCTTAGATTGCAAGATACAGGTCTTCCATCCTAAAATACAATGTCTCATAAACTTGGTGAGGTGAGTGGCATAGATAAATAATGATGAGCATACCATTATTCTTAGAGCAAATGATATAGAACCTTCCCATAAACAACACACTTTCCACGGGACAAATTCTAGCCTATAAAAGACTAGGGAGGTGATAAAAAGTCAGCAAAAAATTCTTCTAGCTAAACCTCCCACAAGCATCTTGAAAGCTCAAATATGAGATTCTTTATACCTCAAAAGGCCAACTACTAAACTAAGACCTATGTCAAATAAACATAAGCTTGGAGACCAAGATACCCTCCATCAAATATCCATGTATAGAAGACAAACAGACCTAAACAGATCTTTATGGATTCTCTATTCCACTAGGAGTACATCAGAATTTTACTCTTAGAGCACGTTTCATAACAATTACCATAATCAGTCTTCTGTTAAAATAGAATAATGAGTAGTACTAAGTAAAAACCAGTTCTACAAAACCAGTTAACTCAAAATTTAAACATTCCACAGAAGAAAAGATTAACAGTGCAAATTGGTTTGTCAGGATTGGAGTTCTAAGGTACAGTTCACTGTTTCTAAGGTATCAAAAATGTTTCGGTTCATGCAAAAACAATTAAAATTAGTAATATATATAATCTAAAAAAACAAAAACAGGAAAATGGAACCCACATATACGCTAAATTGTTTCTTCCTTACATAAAGTAACCAAAACAAATATAAAATGTAGAAAAAAATCCAAGGTCTGCGAATCCAATATGACAAAAAACAAGAAAAGGGAAATGGGCCCTCTCTTGGCAGCAAAAGATCGACTTTCCTCCGACCTCGTTTATGTCAGATTCTGAAGCTTTGTCACTTGCTTCTAAGATACAATCATGGTATTTATAAATTAAGATGACCAAATGATAAAAAATTATAACATAATGCAAACCGAAAATCAACTCACGTTTTCGGATTTATTAATTGCATATAAAATGAAGCCCCTTCTATATAAAATATGTTTACAAGATGTGAACAGCACGTTACCTACAATACTTGAGGACTAGTTTCACTGCCATCTGCATGAGATTGCTGTGGAAAATGGAAGAAGAAACTTTGCCAAAAATGAAAGGAACCCTCTTTTCTATTTACATTGCACTTGCACATTCTGTGTATAAAATAACAAAATGCAGCCAACAAACTACACCAGAACCCTTCTCAAGTTTTTGATCAACATATAAACTAATGGGCCCATAATTAAGTGATTTTGCATTGGGTCCAATAAATAGTGCAATAGAAATTACTTTGTCCAATGAGAGGACCAAGCTATAATTTGAAAAGCAGTACATGGGCCTTAAGCAAATTAATCACAAACTTGTGTCCATCAAATTATGGCACAATATGTAATACCGGACACAGAGACAATATAGTTTTCTAAATTTGCTTTACTCGTATACTTGTGAGAAAATCCGACGTGAGTACCAGTCTTGGCCAGCATTATCATAAATTATATGTTATAGTCTGGCATTATGAATTAAAGCATGATTTGGACAACGATGAAATTATACCCCAAACACACTATGAAAATAGATTTTGAGAAAAAATGAATTTTGGAATAGTGATTTTTGAAGAATGCGTGGTTAAAAAATAAGGAAAAGTTTTGGATTTACATGTAATATTATTTTATTGAAAAATGTGTGGTTGAAAATAAGAAAGAGAAAAATGCATTTCCACGAAAATGGAGCCCAAACAGAGGCTATATGTGTATCAATGTTGGGCCGTCATTGGATGGAAAAATTTGACAAATAATATTGGAACCCAACACAAGCCCACATATTATTTGATAAGGGTATTTTTATACGTTTATTTTGGTTCACAAACATGAATAATTGTCGATAAACATTTGGAATAGAGCTTAATTTGTATAAATTGTGTTTGTAGGGCAACAATGAAGATTATGGTGGAAATTAGAGGAAAAATAGAGAAAATGGGCTAAAAAGGAGGAAAATGAAAGTTCAGGGACCAAAATGCAAATATCCAAAAGATGACTCGAGGCCAACTCAAGAGCGAACAGGAGCTTAATCATAAATTGAGGAAGACATGGGATGATTGGAGGGAAAGAATGAACAAAAGAGGTCAGACAAGAGAAGAATGAAGT
>CAIGRF010345673.1:0-10845 GCA_903798235.1 Fraxinus ornus
CGAGAATATCATTTGAATGGAGCTTCTCATGAAAACTATTTCTCGAAATTTGTGAAAAATTGGAAAAAAAATATTGTTTCATTTTTTAATTAAGGGCATAATGGGCCATTTGGTACAAAATTCAAAATTGTGGACATTTTTCAATTGACACCCAAAAAATTGGACATTTTTGAAAATGCCCCATAGGTAAATTGACTATATCATGGAGCCTTGTAGATGCGGTCAAATGAAGTCTTTATAATAGCATTATGTCAAACAAGTACCGAGTCAATAATTTCATAAATCCCTTGTAAATTGATCAAAAAAAAAATATTTGCAGTTGAAGCATAAAGTGATAAATGAGCACGGCTTGATAACATGCTTGATAAGTGCAAAGTTCTACAAATAAACAATTAATCTTCTACAAATAGTGACATTTACCTTATGAGGAAATGCATGAGACAATACAAAAATGCATCATCTGTTTAATTATTTACATATTGTTACGTCTCGTCCTATGAGGCGAGTCATGTAACAATCAGCTAAGAAAGGACAAAGCAAGATGCTACACTTCAATGTGCCTCACCCCAATGAGTCATCTAATAAGTGTATTTTATACATTTATTCGAACTTCTAAACTTGAAGACTGTCTAGAAGCATGAACAATTAAATATTTACTAAGATTTTTATTTAATTTGTGTGTGGTAGACTACTTGTTCCACACTTCAAAATAAATAAAAAGGATTCATTTGTCACTAATTAAGTTTCATAACTGCTTTCCAACAAGTTAAAAAGTTAGATAATTAGAGTAGATATAGGTTTCATTTGCAAATCACCAATCTTTATGATTTCGCTATTCGATTAAAGTTAGTGTTAATTTGAAATTGAATTAAATAATAATCATCGCAAGAGATATTTGGACTCAAATCTACTTTATTATTTGTCATGATACCATCCACTTATTAAATTTTAGCGCAACACCCTCCGGAGTGATTGGGATTGGGCGAGGCGATTTGAGCACCTCGTCCGAAGTGATGCCACATCTTGCAACAATATATTTTCGAGGTGGTTAGTATCTCATATGAAAAGAATCTTCTATAGGTGGTCACCTCGATCAAAGGATACTTCGTATGTAATACTTTAGAACTTGATAGATTTGACAGCCTACAACAAATATATTCAGTCAAGTTTAAGACTGCTTTTATAACATAGGGTGGCTAATTTTCGCCTATGGTCAGGCGACCACAGACCTATGACAACTAAGATTGGCACTTTAAACATGACTAATGAGTTGTTAAGATGATGTTATATGTTAGCATCCTATGGACATCACTTCTTCTCTTTCGATATAAAAGGTCACACTTATTTTCTTCCAAATACATGTCATTCTTGTAATGAAACTTTTGAGTGAAGTTTTAAATATCTCATATTGCTCTTGATAATATTCTTCAACCCGAAACTTTTTATTCTCGTCTATTGCGTCTCTCCCACACATAAAATACTTTATTCATCGTTTGGCTTGAGCATTGAAGTGTTCATGATAGTCACACCGGCTACGGAACTATGGTCACAAGCACTCATGCTCTGAAGTTGTTATTGGGTCCATTTTTTCCTCGTTTCCCCCATATGCATTGTGTTAACAATTTGATATCTCAAGCACCTCAGCATGTTGAGACAATGCATACACAAATACTTAGGGAAAATTAAAGAGTTTAATCAAGTTCAGAAATGTAAAACAATGAAAAGAAACAAACTAGGAGATCCCATTTAGATTTGAATTGGTAGGCTACTAGGCTTTCTACAAGCATAGACTGATCTGAATGGCCACCAAGCCAAATAGTTTGTGAGCACTGAGAAAAAAAAAAAGAAAAATTCTTTGACAGTTAGTTTTTCAAGAATAAATAATAATTATTTGCAAGAAAAAGAAAACGCTTTTGAAACCCAATGGTCCAATGAAGCATTAGAAATGGAAAACATGTCTGATCAATTTACCTTAAATTCAATTCTCAATGTTAAGATTCCTTATTGGTACCGACTTTTTCACTTTTCTCTCTCTTCTTAATCTTTGGATCACATTTTTCTAAATTTTTCTGCTGTTTGGTGCCATGAAATGATAGGAAATGAAGATAATCTTTTGACCTATTACCGTGTTACTTCTACTGTGCCTTTCTCTTGGATCCACCACCTGTTTAAAGTTTGACTTCTCTCTATCTCTCTGTGGGTAGAAAAGTGGCTGTCTTTGTTACTCTAATATGAGATAGAGTTCTCGAATGTCTTCCACTCACACACATACAAGAGAAACTGAAACTGTTCAATCATCATGGAACATTAGAATACGTGGTTGAAAGTTTGAGTACAATTTTATTTATTTTAGTATTTTTATTAAGTTCAAGAAGGATTCTCGACTTAAAATTGGGATAATTGGTCCAAAACGTACTTAATATTTGTTTTATTTGCGATAATCGTCCCTATTATTTCAATTTTGACATTTGCATCCTCATATCAACTAATTCTCGTGCAAAATGCCACCTTGTATCAAACAGACGTGTCTCTATAGATGATGACATGATTTAGAAACGTAAAAACATCGGGCTTCGCGCATTATGTGAGAGGGGGTAATCCATTATGTACAAACCATTATGTACAAATAGATTAACCCTTATGTTAAATCATTCAAGCTAGTTGGGCTCGGGGCCGAAACTATCAATCTGCTGTAATTTTTCATACAAATATTCCTTACATATATATAAAGTAGCTAGCCCATTCCCACAGAGAAAAAGAACAAGTCATCCTAGAAAGTAGAAAAAGATGGACAAAATAGGAGAACAAGATTGGTCAACCCAATTGAAAATAAAAATGTCTCTAGTTAATTTAAATCTTGTTTTGGAGGGAACTAGGAAAAATTGTGAGAGAAAGCAAGTTGAAAAAGAGGCAAAGAAATCAAAAGAAAAAGGCTGGCTTTAGTTTTACTTTATTGGTTCTTTCTTCTGTTATCTTTTTCCATGCACATTAACGTAAAAAGAGAAAATTTTGAATAAAGTTTGGCAGAATATGCAAATGCCTTAAATTCCAAAATGTACCATTAAAGTGTACACCAAGGCCAGCATGATAATATTTCAAGGGGAATAGAACACACTTCTTATGCTTAAATCTAGTTATATGCCAAACAAGGTCTTTGTACCTGTTTGACAAGACTTCTGAAAAATTAAAAATTGTTTCTAAAATTTAGAAATTATTTTTGAAAATACTTTGTCTGATTACAAGAACTCTTAGATAAAACTCATTTTTATTCACATTTTATCAATAAAATAATTTGCAAATAAATTCTTTTTTTTTTTTTAAATTTTTAACCATACATTCTTAAAAAAAAAAAATCACTATTACGTAAACTAGCGCGATTGTAAACTAGCCCAGGGCTAAATTTATTTGTATCTTTCTTTACTACTAGGTAGGGGTTCCTATCGAATACTCACAAATAGGGGTGGGTGGGTATGTTTTTTTGAATTTTTTATTGAGACGGATCCCACCTGTCTCATGTGAGAGAGGCTGCTTTGCAGCCTAATTCAATTTCTTTTTATTTTTATTAATTTTATAGATGGAAAAGAAAGGGAATGTCAGTATAATAATTAGTTACGTAAACTGGCGCGATTGTAAACATCATTTCCGTGGTAATTAGGTAACCAATAGCAAGATCACATGCCTATATGGCTATACCCAAAAAGTTTTCAAACATGGCAAAAAAATAAAAATGTCACAACTATATTGATTTGGAAATATGTTGTCCATAAGTGGGATCTAAAATACTGGTGAGGTAACTCATCGGTGGACAAGATATTTGTTGTGATTGACATAAGGATAATGTTATTTATATATAAAAATATTTTCTCCGTGATTCCGTCTTATAAACATAGTCTTGTTTTTCTTTTTCGTCTGTCCCGAATTATAGTCAATTTTTTTATTTGAGAATGTAGTTGATATATTAATTTTCTAATATACCTCTATTTAATGTGCTTTGTTATCACTAATATAAATTACTCCATTATTCAACTGTAATTGAAACAATAAATTAAAAACAAAAAAAATAATTTAATTACCTTGAATATTGCATGCCTAATTTAATTATCATAAATATTTATTATGAAAAAGAAAAGAAGAAAATGCACTGAAATATTTAGAACATTATTCTGTTACCAATGGCTCTGATCATTAGGAAGATTGAACAGAAAAAAGTGAATCCACTGCTATTTATCTAACAACCTTCGAATCATACTGCCAATACGCCGGTAACAAGCAATGCAAAATACACGTGTCAAGCTTTCAGTTTTTACGCCAAATGTTCTACTGTACCTGAACGGGAAAAATTCAAGGTAGATCTGTGTAACGGAGCCGTCAAGAATCCCGTTATTGGACCACGCCTAATAAGAAGTCTGCCAATTAGCATTTTTCGTCATCATCATCACCCACTCGCTCTCTCATTCTCTCTCTCCAAAACATTGTGAACAGAAAAAGTGCAGCAACAGCAGATAATTCCTAGAACCTCCACTTGCACCCACAATTTGGATATCTGTACATACAGAATAAAGAGAATTCTCACAGGTTTTCCATTGCAAAATCTGAGCATGTAGTAGAGAGGAAATTGAATAATATAGAATTTCAGTTTCGATAAATTTGATTTTAAAAGGTATATGAGGAGGTGTAAGGGGATTGGAGAAACCGCGTTTGTGGAGGTGGCGGAGGAAGGCTTAAGGATGACCAGAGCTAGAACTACCCTAGCGGCGGCAAAGGCTGTGGCTGTGGAGTCGACGGAGAGAAAGAGAAAAGTTCGCCGAGGAGAATTGGAGGTATCGAGGTCCGAAGTTGAGCTAAAATCTTTGCGTGTTGCCACCGTGCCGGATAATTCAGCTTCGCCGGCAACTTCTGAAAATCTATTATGCGCAAGCATTAGCTCCAATCATGTTTTAGCACCTTGCTGCTCGAGTAATGGACTGAGTGAGGCGGATAAAGAGAGTTTCAAATCCCTAGATCTGGAGGTATTCTGAAATAATTTAATCCGATCGTAGAGCGCCTCTATATTTAATTTTCCATGGAAGTTACAGAAAATGGATTGAATTTTTGTCTCGGCTGCTTTAATTGTTATTTTAAGAAGGTTTGAATTTTGAATTTGTTTTCCAATACAGGATGAGAATGAAGCGAGTGCTGAGGAGGTTGCAACATCAACTGGTGATTTGGTGGATTGCAATGAGAGGTAAATATTAAATGTTTTTTGTCGATATAAATGTGATTCTTCTCTTCAATTCAAAATTTGAAATCTCCAGATGAATTTACCTCAACGGCTGTTTTATTTAATTTCCTCCGCTCAAAATCTCTCACACAACTTTTCTCTCTCTCTCTCTCTCACTGCAACTTATGAGTTATGAATATGAATACTTTTCCTTTTTCACAAAACAAAGTACAATTTTCTAGTTTCAGTAAAGAGAAGACTCCATCCTCCGAGTTACAGTCCGAGTCAGGCGAGCTGGAATCAACGGCGAGGCCACACGAGGTGAGTTCTCGCCGCCGCCCAGAGGGGGAGAAGATGCCATCTGAAGCGGAGCTTGAAGAATTCTTCGCAGCCGCAGAAAAGGACCTCCAGAAACAATTTGTTGACAAGTAATCTCTCTCTCCTCTCATACACGCACAAATGTAAAAGCATCTATGGATTCTTACTGAACACGTTAACCATAATCCCATTTCTAATGAAACTGTACATCAATGAAGGTATAACTATGACATAGTGAAAGATGAGCCATTGGAAGGGCGCTATGAGTGGGTTCAACTTCAAGTAAAGCCATGAAGAAGATAGAAATTCTTTACAACTCAAAAAGCATGACGGTTATTACACTGGCTAACTATCTTCTCCACTGCTACAATTCTTATTTATGAGTGAAGTAAATTAATCAGTATTGGTGCGTTCCACTAGTTTAAATCTTAATCCATGTTTTCAATATTCTTCAATGTATAGCTAGTTTTCTCTTTCTTCCTAGTCATGTTTGCATATATAATCTGCAAGTACTAAACTGTAGTCTGTAGAGATGAAGCTTCTGCTGCAATAAAATAGAAATTCATTCCCTTTTAAGGGAAAGCATTGAAGAACCAAAAGCTCTTTAGTTTTTAGTTCTATTTTTCATACCTGTCAATTGTCATTTGTCTGATGCTTGTACAATACCAATCATATTTTCTGTACATCTTTAAATCCAAATTTAGGCCACCTTATTATTTCATTAAAATAAAAAATATGACCGTTATCCATCACATCAACATTTAAATTCAAATTTTCTATATCTTGTGTGGACCCTAATAATGACTATATTTTTTATTCTTATTCTACAATAATTTGGCGGACCTTAATTCTTCCCTTCCCTTCTCTTCTCTTCTCTTCTCTTTATGATATTCAGAACCATAAATTATCATGTTCTGGTACTGGAATATGCTGAGGGTAGGAATTCGAAGCTGGAGTAAAAGTGTGAAAGGGGGAGTACAAAGCTACACAGGAAAAGAGCTTGCCTTGTAAGCTATGGGCACGTGTCGTAGATTGGGAAAGCTTACCTGGTTCCATGTGGATGTGTGTGAACTGGGCCTATTTCTTCATTTCTTTAACCCTACTTTGGTTCAATGCAAAGTACAACATTGCACTGAAATTATTACTTCCACCATGTTCTTTTAACACTAAAATATAGAATAATTCTATCCAGATGCCAATTTATGTGGATTGGGTGAAATTATAGCTATCTCCGTGAGTGAGTGAGAGAGAGAGAGAGGGAGGGTAGGGACGTAGGGTGGGGGTGCAGGTGTGGTACCGAAACTTTTTGACAAAGGAAATAAGAACTCGTGGTGTGTAGTAGCAGTCCTTGATTTTACTTTAGTATATTGGTGCATGAATTTGAGAGGAAAGGCTAAATGGGTGGTAGGCCAAGCCTTGAACCAGGAGTCGAATTTGATTATTAATGTTGACGTTGAAAGAGACTTCTTCATTAACTCTTGATCAAGATATATAACTACAACATTAATTTTTGAGTGAGATATAATTATTTTAAACTTAATTATGATCGACCAGGTTTAAAATAAAATGATAAGATTTTTGGCTAACTAAAATGAGTGTACTTCAAGAGAGATGATTGTGGTTATTTTACAAATTATCAAATTATAAGAGTTTCAAAAATCGTTGCTTTTATATTAAAGTTTGCTGTATACCATCAATGAAGTGTGGAGCTCCACCCACATTCTTGTTTCATGTTGTCTACTTTCGACTTAAAATGACAAGTGTTAGAGAAACTCCTTGTGACCATTTACGGACGATTGCACTTAGCTATAATTCGTGTTTACTTTTTGGTTGCTAAAATTATAAATGAGTAGTGAATAAATGATAGAGTGATGTCAATGCACACTTGACAGTTAAACATTGACAGATGATAAAAACAAAGAAAAAAAGCAATCATACAGGTACTGTCAACATATTCTGTATAGAGTAATTACTCTAAATGATAATACTTGCGGGTTATAAAAAATGTGTGGTTAAAAGTAATATTTGACTTTAAAAAGTAACTTTTTAGCCCCTAAAGAGGAAACCAAACAAAGGCTTACTAGTTACTAGTTTAGCAATTAGGCTAACTCTAACGTACTCTTTATATAAATGGAATGCTAAAAGACATAAAACTCTAAACACTGGGAAGACAATTATTATAGAGCTAAAAAATGTGATAAAAATACTTATTCATGGAGAAATTTAATCACGATATTCGATATAACTGTTGAAGCACGCATACATTTGTCAGTGGGGAATGTTTTTGGTATCTCTCTCTTATTTTTAAGTGAACTCATAAAGCAAGATTAACTTATTGATACTAGTAGTAGTACTAATATATAATATATTGGGGGTTTGTAAATGAAGGGAAGGGTTGTTTGTCACATGTGCGACGAGAGCAAGCAATTATGATTAGGAATCTTGTAACAGAAAGAGAGGGGAAAGGGAGTGGCACCAGATTTAAAGCATCTTACCCATTAATAATTGCTAATGCGACTATAGGCAGGAATCTTTCAAGATGTAATTATGCCAACCTAGCTAAATCGGTGAGATTGTAGAATTACAATCAAATCAACCTCGCTACATGTACATCCTCGTTAATTTATACCATCATTTACAAAATTTACATTTGCCAAAATCTCATACTGACGTAGCGAAAGATTATAGGAAAGATGAACAATCTCATAAAGATGAGAAAAAACTCAGGAGAATTTTATTCAATTCAATAAATTGCGGTCTCAAAGGGCTTACAATACTTTAAATTGTAACTAGCAAAATTCGAAAAATAAATAATAAAAATAAAAAAATTATATTTTTCCATAAATGGAAAAATTCGAGATAACAACTTAAATTGAAACTCCTAAAATTCAGGATCGTCCTCCAACAAACGAAATACGAATTCGAATTTTATTGAATGAGATATTATCAAAATAAAAATGACGATAAACTGCAAAAACGCTTAATCAAGGGTCTAAACGACGGACAAACCTGAATTTATCGTGAAATCATTATTTTGTCTTGTGATCCCACTTCATCGTAAATTCTAACTCCTTATGCACTTCATCATTTTCCCTAGGGTGAGAAAAATTTACCCTCGAATTTGACAGGGGAGAAACCTCATCATCATCAAAATTATCACCACGAAATGGCACTGGTGCTTGACATTAAACACGTCGGATGTACGAATATGACTTGGCAGCTTCAAACGATAAGCAATTAGATTAATCTTCTCAATGACCTCCAATGGACCAACATTTTTTGCAGTAAGCTTCTTGTATTCATAAGCAGGAATACAATCTTTTGTTAACACCGTCCAAACAAAGTCACCTACCTCAAATTCAACATGCCGACGTTTAAAATCCGCATCATGCATATACTTAGTAACAGCGGCCTGCAATTGATCATGAGCCTGTGAGTGAACCTGCTGCAATTATTGAATGAAGTCCTCGGCCTTACCATGCATTTTAACAGTAGTAGAAATTGGGACCAAGTCAAGGGGACCACGAAGAACTAGACCACACGCCACTTGAAATGGACTAAAACTTGTACTCCGGTTAACAACATGATTATGGGCAAATTCTGCTAGACATAACTTTTGATCCCAATACTTGATGTGATCACCAACCAAGCAACGTAGTAAATCACCCAATGAACGGTTAACAACCTCTGTCTGACCATCTGTTTGAGGGTGATATGCAATGCTGAAGTCCAACTGTGTATTGATCGAGCGCCATAAACTGCGCCGAAATAACTGAGGAAGTGAGTATCCCGATCAGACACAGTAGATGTAGGCAGTCCATGCAGGTGATGGACCTCACGAAAGTATTGTAAAGCCACATTGACATCATCTGTAGTTTTCTTGCAGGGGATGAAGTGAACCATCTTGGAGAATCGATCAACCACTACAAAGATAAAGTCAAATCCACGCTGAGTCCTAGGAAGCCTCCACAACAAAATTCATGCTAATGTCTGTCCAAGACTGGGTTAGGATAGGCATGGGCATATACAAGTCAGCATTTGTGGTGCTCGATGAGATTGTCAGAATTACAATCAAATCAACCTCGTTACATGTACATCCTCGTTAATTTATACCATCGTTTACAAAATGTACAATTGTCAAAATCTCATATTGAAGTAGCGAAAGATTATAGGAAATATGACACCAAATAACATCCAATATTTAACATAATAGCATCCAAATATCTAGCAAAATATGTCGCCAAATAACATCCATATCTAGCGGAGCATAAATATCAAATTACATATCGAAAGAACAAATAATCAATATAATCAATGTTTCTTTTAATCTCATCATTTCCTCTGCATCTCATCGGTTCGTTGGGCCATGTTGAAAATTTTAAAACAAAAACTTATTAAAAAAAAAAAGACAAATTGGATTCCAGAGTTGGTATCTACATATTCGATTTAAGAATCAAGAACCGTTTGGGATCCATTTGGTTCTCGATTCATGTCCTTAGTTTTTCTCTTGAACATTAGATTCTAGATGAGAAGGTTTGATTCTGATTAAAATATCCACCCTACGTTTTTGCGTACAATCTATATTTTTGAAACCAAATCGAGATCCTTTATACGAATTCATGTGCTTCATAACAAGATGTTTTAGTGAGCTTTAACTTTACTTGGCTTTTCAATGGATTTCATTTGGTGTTCTAATAACGCTTCGATATAAAAATATCACAAGAACCAACTTCTAAATAACTCTAATACACCCGATCCATCACAATAATAAGAAAACACGTCATTATTGATCAACTCCACATTAATACCGTCCTTGTTCACGTGATAAAGTCTACAAAATCCAAAAATATGGACTAAAATATACTTAAAAAAAATAATAATAATAATAAGAGACCAATAATGGTGACAAGCACGTGCGTAGGCGTGTGTGTAAAGTGAAAGGATATGCATTAATTAAAGAAAGGAAATGATTTGGGTCAATATCAACGACGTGCTTAAAGTAATAAAAAAATATTTGGGATCCCAATGAGGCTCTGAAATTAATAAAAATGAAAAGTAAACACTTACTGGATTTCATCAAATCCATTTAGCGGCTAAAAACAGGCATTTTGTGCAGTATTCTTTTTGGATCTGCTGATTAACCTCGTAAATGCATGGTCCATTCCATTATATTTATTAATTTATATATTTGAAAGATTAATATTACATTTACCTTAATTTTCAAGTTTTATGTTCACGATCTAAGACAATTAAAAATTTCATTAATGGTGACGTGTAATCATGAATAAAATGCGAACGACAACTGAATTCTAAACAAAATCAATATT
>CAIGRF010345690.1:1099-25157 GCA_903798235.1 Fraxinus ornus
CCATGGGGACGCAGCAACGACAGATCAGTATTCGCCGCCGATGATGAATCAAAGCGTGAGCCCGGAAATCTGCTTCCACCACGGGATCCACCTCCTGTTCTCAAGCTCAAAACCATTTGGTCAGCCTGTATACCTTGCAATAAAAAATTCTCCTTTGTCCAATCAAGAAGATCTTTTACAACAGTCCAATATATATAGAGAGAAACAGATAGAATTGAGATAAAAAAGTGGGAGAACTTTACCTTCGCGACGATGCGTTCACGGAAGAGTCGCCTCCCCACGCCGGCTCCGGTACCGGTGCATCTCCTTCGTGGGCGTCGACAAGAGAGAACCAGCGTCCAGAGTGAAGGAAGAGAGGGGATGGATTGGAAGAAGAGGGAAGAAAATGAAATTGTGGAAGAGGAGGTGTTACTGTAATGAAAATGGCATTTCCGTGTTTTGCATTTTTCCCGTGTTTTTGCTTCAAAATGGCCAAAACAATGTTTTCATCGTTTTGTGTACAAATTTTTTATCGTTTTCAAAAGTGCATTTTTAAAAATAATAAAGAGAACGCGTTTTCATTGTTTTGAAAAATCACAAACATAAAACGACCCAAAATGGCCAAAGAGAACGGCCCCTAAATTTCCAAGAAATGGCATAAATGTGTACATATATATTTATGTACAGTATCGTAATTAATGGAGCAAAGACATTGGAGATACTTCACTGCACTAGATAAGAATTTTGGAATTATTATATGATGTTTCAGGTTTCTATGTGAATGATAATTAATTGTGATTATTAGTGTCTTTCACTCTCGACAAATATTCTGCTTATTGCTCAAAAATGTTAATAAAGTGATGGATTTATTATGTATTTTGTGGCTGAATAAGAATATGTAAAAATGTAAATAAACATTAAGTGGTAAATGCTTCGTTTATGTAATTTATGTTCGATTAGTGTTGTTTGTTAGTCATCAAAGTGGCCAAACCTTATGGTATTGCGAACACTAATTACATAATTTATTTGTCAATTAATCTTGATATTTGATGCTTATAAATGAAGATGACATTAGGATTATTGTCAGGAGTTTATTGATGTTCATAGATTATAAAATTATTAAGGACAACCTAAAGGCTGGTCAATTAATTTTATCAATCTTGAACATAATTGTGGTTAATTGATATCTTTAGTTAGATGTGTTCTGCAGACATATATGATTAGGGTATATTTAATTATCAATTAAGTGAAATCAACTAACATCATTATGTTTATTATGATGGTATTACGTAGTATCACTCAAAGGAGAACTACAGTATACACTTAATGTTATCTGAATCTGAATTCAAGTGTTTTAAGTCAAAACTCAAAGCATTAATGTTAAAGCATTTTATATTTTGCAGTATTTGTTCCCATTTCTCTGCATTCGCACGCTTCATCTGTTCCACTGTTCAATGGGCTCAATTTCTTTGATTGGTGTGAACAAGTTCAGTTCAACTTAGATATTTTAGACTTAGACTTGACACTTCAAGTTGAGAAACCTATTGATTTCACTGATAAGAGTAGTGCTGATGAAAGATCTTTCCATAAGGCTTGGGAAAGATCAAACATCATGTTTATGCGGATGACCTTAGCAAAGAAAATCAAGCCCACTACCCCTAAAATTGAGATTGCCAAGGAATATATGAAGTTTGTGTAAGAACGTTCCCAAACAGCTGACAAATCACTTGCTGGCATACTGATGGGCACCCTAACCACCATGAAATTTGATGGTTCATGTATTATGCATGAGCATGTTACTGAAATGAGTATTATTGAAGCAAGACTTAAGACTCTTAGGATGACTATGGATGAGAACTTTCTGGTATAGGTTATCATCAACTTCTTGCCTCCTAAGTATGGTCCATTCCATATGAACTATAATACCTTAAAGGACAAATGGAATGTGAATGAATTGCACAGTATGATGGTGCAAGAGAAGACAAGAATTAAGAATCAATGAACTCATTTTGTTCATCTTGTAAGTCATCAAGGAACAGGAAAGAAATATAAGAAAATGTTTGAAAAGGGTATTAAGCAAGGATCGCTAAAGATAAATGAGTCTTCTATCCAAATCCACAATATGGAACACAAGAAGATACATGCCATTTCTGTTGTAAACCTGGGCACCATAAAAAGGATTGTCTGAAATGTAAGGCATTGTTCGAAAGTAAAGGTAAGATGATTTCTTATGTATTTCTCGAATCTAATTTGGCAGAAGTTCCTTATAATACTTGGTGGATTGATTCTGGATGTACTACTCACGTTGTTAATATGATGCAAGGATTCCTTTTAATCCGGACCAGAAATCAAAATGAAAAGTTTGTTCTCATGGGAAATCCAGTCATTGTTTCTGTTTAGGCCATTGGAACCTACCGTTTGATTTTAAATATACACATCATTTAGATTTATTTCAAACTCTTTATGTACCTTTTATTTCCTACAATTTAGTTTTCTTATCAAAACTTGATTGTTTTGTATATTTTTTTAATGGTGGAAATTGATGTTTGAGTTTATTTAAAGAAAATCATCATATTGGTTCTGCTACTCTTTTTGATGGCTTAAAAAACTAAAAATGAAAAAGGTCTAGGATCGAATGAAATATATTCCCAACTTATTTATTTCTACTTAGTAGAGTAAGATAGAAAGGATGATGTAAGAACAATTCATTTTGTTTTTCAAGTCAAAAGTGATTCTAAAATCTATAAGGAAGCAATGTCTTCAAATGGATTCTATTATACCAAATAACACTTGGAAAATAGTTGATTTACCAAAGGGGTCTAAATCCATTAGTTGTAAATGGGTGTTTAGAAGGAAATATAATTCTGATGGAACACTCAATACCTATAAAACTAGATTAATAGCTAAATGGTATTGACAAAAGAATGAATGAATTACTTTGACACATGTGCAGCCATGGCTAGGATAACCTCAATAAGGATCTTGTTTGCATTAGTATCTATTTATAATTTATAAGTTTATCAAATGAATGTCAAGACAACATTCTTAAATGGAGATTTTGAAAAGGAAGTCTATATGGTTCAATAGGAAGGATTTGTTATATCGGGAAATGAACATAAGATATGCAAATTAATCAAGTCCTTATAAGATTTAAAACAGGCCCCTACAAAAATAGCATGAGAAATTTGACACTACTATTATGTCATATGTTTTTACTCATAATTCGGTTGATAAATGCTTGTATACCAAAGGATATGATAATATTATTATATTTTTATGTCTTTGTGTGCATGATATGTTAATTATTATGAATGACATAGAAGGGATTAAGGAAACGAAGATGTTTCTATCTTCCACGTTCAAAATGAAAGATCTTTGATAAGTGGACACTATCCTTGGTATCAAAGTTAAGAACAATATTGAGAGTTATTCATTAAGCCAATCACATTATGTTGACAGTGTGATAAATAAGTTCAAATATTTGAACATTAAAGAGGCAAATACCCAATTATATTCAAGTAACGTAAAGAATGATGGAAGATCAATAGCTCAAATTGAGTATGAAAGTGCAATCGAAAGTTTTATGTATGCGGTACAATGCACAAGACCTGATGTTGCATTTGCTGTGAGTAAACTAAGTAAGTTTACTAGCAATCCAAGTTCAGAGTAATTAAAGGCCATATAAAAGATTCTTGGTTACTTAAAGAAAACCAAAAACCTTATAATACACTATACAAAGTTCTCGACTATTCTTGAAGGATATATCGACACTAGTTGATATCGAGTACGGGAGAAAACAAGTCTACTTCAAGTTGGATATTTACTCTTGGAGGAGATACATGATAATTGTGTTATATACACTTATTTATGGAACATAATATGGAGAGTTGTTGGTAAAATATATTAAAATATGGCTTAGTTATATATAAATTATGTTTCGTAGGATAACATTGATGAACACGGTGGAATTTAGGAAAAAGAAACGAAAAATGACTAAAATGGAAGAAAATGAAAGTTCAAGAACCAAAGTGCAAACAGACAAAAGATGACCCGGAAGAAGAAACGAATGTGAAAGAATCAAGAATCAATTGAGCAAAGGAATGAAGTGTTGGAAGAACAAGAAGTGAGAAAAGAGATCAAGAAACGAGAAACGAAGTTCAGGGATTAAAACGGAACTTATGGATTTTACTTTAAACTATGCAGTCGCATAGTGTAAATACCATGCTTGAACGATGAACCATGTAATATGAATTTTAATCTTTAGTTTTACATACTTGACATTAAAAACACGTTTTTGAATATTGAATTATTTATATAATTTTAATTTCTCCATAATTATTGTACACGATAGTTGTGTGAATGTGGTGATCTATTTTATGTATTCGAAAGAATGAAAATAGGTTCGACTTATGTGAATCTTGAAGTGTTCATATAAATTCATACACTATTGTGTGTTCGCATCTGTCATAGAAATATAGTCGAGTCATATATAAGAGTAGGTTTAACATTACTCGAGAGAGATTGTTAAATAAAATAGAAACATTATTTTTTCAAAATTTAATCGTGTTGTCAAAGTGTAAAACTAAGGTTAAAAATGATTATTCCATGGGAATTCGGGATCATAGTGTGCTTGTCATTTATTAAACACATTAATTTTCATTTAGAATAATTTACATTTAGTTTAATTAATGTACTCATAATTGTATAAGTAGATTAAGTTATTCATAATCTTGTCACAACAAACACCATATTATTCTTGTTTTGGTTAAGGTCGTGATAATTAAAATTGAACTAATCAATCTCTGTAGGACAATACTTGGACACAAAATCCACTTTATTATTTGTTAACAAATCTTACACGTGTGGTGATTTTAATTCAAGATATATTTTCGTGAACAAGTTTTTAGCGCTGCTGTCAGGAATTGAGTTTAGTTTGATTTCATTTACCTCGACACTAATTCCAACATTTTTAGTTATTTATTTCCTTCCATTTTAGTGTATATAAGTGCTACTATTGCTTTTCTTTCAAGTCTTGTATATAAAGGTTACTTGAGGTGAATTGATTCCAGTTGATCTGGAAATTGAACGCACATTTCATCGTAGACAAAGAGAAGCAAGAGCAACACAGCAAAAAGATAAAAAACATAAAGTACAAATGGCTAATGAGCAAAACAATTCAATAGTTCAAGTCAACGAAAAAGAAGTCATTGATGAGGAAAGTATGCTTGTTGGAGATTTCATGGATCACAGATCATTCAAAGTCAATCCACATTGTCGGCCCTCCATTTGGACAGTCTAATTTCCAGCCAAAGACCAACGTTATTCATCTATTCAATAATGGACACCAGTTTTATGGCAGAGATGAAGAAAATCCACATACACACGTCTCTCGATTCTTGAAAATGTGTCAACATTTTCGATATCAGTGTATTTCAAACGGTACTATTAGACTGAAGCTATTTCACTACACTTTGGATGACAAAGCACTTAACTAGTTAGATTCTCAACCTATCGTCAGTAGCACATGTAATGATCTTGCCCAAAAAGTCTACACAAAATTCTTCCCACAGGCCAAGATAGCAAAGTTGAAGCATGGCATATCTATCTTCCGGCAAAGTGAATCAGAATCTTTTGTTGAAGTTTGGAACAGATTCAAGAACATGCTTTGGAAGTGTCTTCATCACAGTATTAGCAAAGGACTACAAGTCCAATATTTCTATATGAGATTGCTTCTTTCTTTCAAAAGTGTGATGGAATCTTTGTCTAACGACTCTTTATCTACAAAGACGATTGATGAAGCTTTGAAATTATTCGAGACAATGGCTACTACTTCAACCATGTGGGCTTCTAAGCGAGTTGTTAAAAAAAAGCAATGGGTGTATACGAGGTAGATGCTTACTCAGCTTTATCTACGAAAATAGATTCAATATTTCATATGGTGAAGAGCATATCAAAGACAGCCAATGCATCACAAGCTAAGTTGTGAAGAATGTGGGGCAAATCATAATACAATAGATTGTCCTATTCTAGCACAATGAATATAACAATTGGATTTTGTACAATGGGGACAACATCAACAGAATAATCCACATTTCGATACTTACAACCCAGGTTAGAGGAAGCTCCCAAATTTCTCTTGGGCTAATCAGTATCAGAATAAGCCGCAGGTTTAGTTTCAACAGCAGGAGAAGCAGTTTCAATTGGAAGAGATGTCGGGAAATTTGTGGAAAAAACAAATCAATATATGGAAACTAATAATCAGTTCATGAGGAAGATCGAAATAACTCTCCAAGATCAGAGTCCTACTATTAAAAACCTGGAGACTTAGTGGGATAGATGGCACTTTTTGCGACTAGCAGAGCACCAGGTTCATTACACAACAATACGGAAATCAACCCCATTGAACATGCTAAAGCAATAACAACCAGAAGCGGGGTGCAATTACCGAAAATACATGTCAAGAGGCTGGTTGAGAGTAAGGAAACAATACCTTCAGATAAAGAGCATGAGGAACAGCCAATAGAAACATTTGCTAAGGAGAGTTTAGATACACCATGGGTTAAAGCAACCACTCCTATCAATCCTTACGAGCATCCTATTCCATTTCCACAGAAGTTGAAAAAGTACATATTGGATGACAGTACACAAAATTTCCTGAGGTCTTCAAGAATCTCCACATTAACATTCCATTCGCCGATGCACTCGTCCAAATTCCTAGTTATGTCAAATTCCTAAAGGATATCTTATCCAAAAATTGCAAATTGGAGAAACATGAAATAGTTATATTGACTGAGGAGTGCTGAGCCAGAATCCAGAAAAAGCTACCTCAAAAATTAAAAGACCTACGAAGTTTTACTGTACCTTGCAACATTGGAGATTGTTATTTTAATAAAGCTTTATGCAATTTAGGTGTAAGTATTAATTTAATACCACCTTTAGTTTTCAGGAAACTCGAATTAGAAAAAGCTAAAGCAACTACAGTAACTCTTCAGCTAGTTGATCGATCATTTACTCATCCAAGAAGGATCATTGAATACATATTGATTATAGTGGAAAAATTCATCTTTCTAGCTGATTTTCTCATTTTTGAAATGGAGGAAGATAAGGATGTTCCACTTATATTGGGTTGGCCATTTCGAATTACATGAAAAGCTGTTATTGATATTCAGAAGGGTCAACTGATTTTGAGACTAGGTGAAGAACAAATTTCGTTCAATGTCTTCAAAGCTATAAAACTTCCTACCGAGTCAGACAACTCTTTTCAGATAGATGTAATTGGGAAGGTGGTCCAAGATACTTTTCTGCTACATAACAAGTCAGATACATATGAGGCATGCATTGTACATTCTCATTCTACTCACACCGATTCTCTTGAGATCGAGGCATGTACAAGGTTTCTCGAGACCAATCCACCATACACACACAAACGTCACTTTGAGGAGTTGGGAATCGGTCCAACTAAGCCTCTATTGTCCATTCAACAACCTCCTAAATTGAAACTAAAGCCAGTGCCACCTCATCTCTAATATGCTTATTTGAGGGAGTCTTCTACACTCTAGTAGTTATCTCAAATTCAGTCAGCAAGGTGGAGGAGGAGAGACTACTTCAGGTACTCAGAGATAATAAGACAGCCATTGGATGGTCCATTGCAGATATTAAAGGAATCAGCCCTTCACTGTATATGCATAAGATCCTCATGGAGAATAATTCTCGACCAAGTGTAGGCGGTCAACAGAGGCTAAATCCAAACATGAAAGAGATAGTCAGATCAGATTTATTGAAACTCCTGGATGCAGGTATCATCTATCAATTATCAGACAGCGTATGGATCAACCCAGTTCAGGTTGTGCCGAAGAATGATGGTATTATGGTGGTGCAGAATTAAATGAACAAATTAATTCTCACTAAAACTATTACATGATATAGAGTTTGCATTGATTTTCACAAATTCAATACTGCTAATCAGAAGGATCACTTTTTCCTTCCGTCTATCAATCAGATGTTGGAAAGATTGGCACGACATTTTCACTATTGTTTCATTGACTAATATTCTGGATATAATCAGATCTCAGTAGCTCTCGATGATTAGGAAAAAATCACTTTTAATTATCCATATGGTACATTTGCTTACTTTAGGATGCCATTCGATTTGTGTAATGCTCATGCTACCTTTTAGCGTTGCATGTGGCGATTTTTTTGGATATGGTGGAGAAATTCATAGAAATCTTCATGGATAACTTCTCAGTGTTTGGATCTTCTTTCAATGAATGTTTAGAGTATCTAAGCTCGGTATTACGACGATGCAAAGAGGCAAATTTGGTATTGAACAAGAAAAAGTGCCATTTCAGCTAACAAAATAGAGGTAGACAAAGCAAAAATTTAGGTAATTGAGAAATTATCGCCACCTATATCAGTTAAGGGTGTTCGTAATTTCCTTGGGAATACCTGATTTTATCGATGCTTCATTAAGAATTTCTCAAAGATCATAAAGCCTCTGTGCGACTTACTAGCCAATGATGTTACTTTTGACTTCTTTGCAGATTGTTTATTAGCTTTCGACACTTAAAAAAGAAGTTGACCTTAGCACCAATGATCATTGCATCGAATTCAAGTTTGCCATTCGAATAAATTTATGATTCAAGTGATTACGCAATGGGGGCCGTATTAGGACATTATATGAACAAAATATTCTACGTGATTTACTATGCAAGCATAACCTAGAATAAGGCACAAATCGACTATGCCTCAACTGAGAAGAGCTTCTAGCCGTGGTCTGTGCCTTTGAAAAATCTCGATCATATCTTGTTGGATCAATGGTCATAGTCTACACCGATCACGTTGCCTTAAACTACAAAAGGGATGCCAAACCAATACTCATCCGTTGGGTATTACTTCCGTAAGAGTTTGATTTGGAGATTAGGGATAAGAAGGGCAGTGAAGATGTGGTAGTTGATCACTTATCTCAACTTAAGCCTGGAGAGCAGAAAGAATCAATATAGATAAATAAGATTTTTCCAGAAACCTCCTAAATTGAAACTAAAGCTAGTGCCACCTCATCTCTAATATGCTTATTTGAGGGAGTCTTCTACACTCCAGTAGTTATCTCAAATTCAGTCAGCAAGGTGGAGGAGGAGAGACTACTTCAGGTACTCAAAGATAATAAGACAGCCATTGGATGGTCCATTGCAGATATTAAAGGAATCAGCCCTTCACTGTGTATGCATAAGATCCTCATGGAGAAGAATTCTCGACCAAGTGTAGGCGGTCAACAGAGGCTAAATCCAAACATGAAAGAGATAGTCAGATCAGATTTATTGAAACTCCTGGATGCAGGTATCATCTATCAATTATCAGACAGCATATGGATCAACCCAGTTCAGGTTGTGCCGAAGAATGATGGTATTATGGTGGTGCAGAATTAAATGAACAAATTAATTCTCACTAAAACTATTACAGGATATAGAGTTTGCATTGATTTTCACAAATTCAATACTGCTAATCAGAAGGATCACTTTTTCCTTCCATCTATCAATCAGATGTTGGAAAGATTGGCATGGCATTTTCACTATTGTTTCATTGACTAATATGGATATAATCAGATCTCAGTAGCTCTCGATGATTAGGAAAAAACCACTTTTAATTATCCATATGGTACATTTGCTTACTTTAGGATGCCATTCGATTTGTGTAATGCTCATGCTACCTTTTAATGTTGCATGTGGCGATTTTTTAGGATATGGTGGAGAAATTCATAGAAATCTTCATGGATGACTTCTCAGTGTTTGGATCTTCTTTCGATGAATGTTTAGAGTATCTAAGCTCGGTATTACGACGATGCAAAGAGGCAAATTTGGTATTGAACAAGAAAAAATGCCATTTCAGCTAACAAAATAGAGGTGGACAAAGCAAAAATTTAGGTAATCGAGAAATTATCGCCACCTATATCAGTTAAGGGTGTTCGTAATTTCCTTGGGAATACCTGATTTTATCGATGCTTCATTAAGAATTTCTCAAAGATCATAAAGCCTCGTGCGACTTACTAGCCAATGATGTTACTTTTGACTTCTTTGCAGATTGTTTATTAGCTTTCGACACTTAAAAAAGAAGTTGACATTAGCACCAATGATCATTGCATCGAATTCAAGTTTGCCATTCGAATAAATTTATGATTCAAGTGATTATGCAATGGGGGCCGTTTTAGGACATTAAATGAACAAAATATTCTACGTGATTTACTATGCAAGCAGAACCTAGAATAAGGCACAAATCGACTATGCCTCAACTGAGAAGAGCTTATAGCCGTGGTCTGTGCCTTTGAAAAATGTCGATCATATCTTGTTGGATCAATGGTCATAGTCTACACCGATCACGTTGCCTTAAACTACTTACTGACAAAAAGGGATGCCAAACCAATACTTATCCGTTGGGTATTACTTCCGTAAGAGTTTGATTTGGAGATTAGGGACAAGAAGGGCAGTGAAGATGTGGTAGTTGATCACTTATCTCAACTTAAGCCTGGAGAGCAGAAAGAATCAGTATAGATAAATAAGATTTTTCCAAATGAGCAGATATTTCTTGTAGAAGAGGCACCTTGGTATGCTGATATAGTAAATTATTTGGCCAATTCTATCATTCTACCGGATTATTCAAGTCATCCAAGAAAGAAATTTTTCACTGTCTTGAATATAATTTTTAAGAGAATTCTATTCTCTACAAGTGAGAGATGTATCAGATTATTCGGTGATGTGTTCCTGAGGATGAAGTATCTCGAATACTGGAGCAATGTCATTTATTTGCATACATAAGACACTTTAGTGCATCAAAGACAACTGCGGAAGTTTTACAGTCTGGGTTCTATTAGCCTTTACTCTTTCAGCATGCTTTTGAGTTTGTGAAGAGGTATGACAGATGCCAGCACACAAGTTATATCTTTGGAAGGAACGAGATGCCTTTAAATAGCATTCTAGAGGTGGAGCTTTTTGACGTGTGTGGGATTGACTTTATGGGGCCATTCCCTCCGTCGTTCTCAAATTAGTATATCTTAGTTGCAGTTGATTATCTCTCCAAATGGGTAGAAACAGTAGCATTGCCAACCAACGATGCTAAGGTGGTGATTAGGTTTCTAAAGAAGTACATCTTCATCCGTTATGGCACACCTCAAACTATCACAAGTGATGGGGGCAAACACTTTTGCAATCGACAATTGGAGTCATTATTGGCTAGATATGGTATCCGGCGCCGTATAGCTACTCCTTATCGCCCTCAAACTAGCGAGCAAGTTGAAATTTCCAATAGAGAATTAAAGCAGATACTTGAGGTAACAGTGAGTTCTTTGAGAAAGGATTGGTCGAAGAAGCTTGACGATGTTTTGTATGCTTACATAACTACTTTCATAATATATATAGGCTTGCCTCCTTATCACTTGGGTTTTGGGAAAGCGTGCCCCTGCAAGTTGAAATAGAGCACCGTACTTATTGGGCAGTCAAAAGCTTAAATTTTGATTTGAAAGCAAGTGGTGAAAGAGATTAATTCAGTTGAATGAAATTGATGAATTTCGATTAGAAGCCTATGAGAATGTAAAGCTCTACAATGAGTGCACCAAAATAGTGGCACAACATGCATATTCAAAGAAGAAAGTTCGATATGGGCCAAAAAGTTTTATTATACAACTCTAGACTTGAGTTTTTTCTCAAAAAATTGAGGTCAAGATGGTCAAGTCCATAAACAATTACCAAGGTATTTTCATATAGGGCTATAGAAACCACTCGTAAAAGCAAGGGGATGTTTAAAGTTAATGGACAATAATTGAAGCCTTACCGGAGCAGTGAATTCTCAAAGAGAAAATCTACCGTTCATCTTCAAACACTTGAGTGAAAAGGTGTTGTGCATGAGTTTGGAGGTGTTGGAGTGTTACTTAGTTGATTCAGTGTGAAAAACATGCATTTCGAGACAATACAGTCATATTTTTTTAATTTTATCTGGATCAATAAGTGTTTTCGAGTTTAAAAGTGATTTCGGAACCAATTTCATGGCATACACACACCCCATACAATTTGTAATGTGTTTTTACAAGTTTTGGGGGCAGTGGGAAGTCGGTTTGAGTTGTAGATGGAAAATCGAGATTTTGAAAAAAAAAATAGAGGAGAAGAGAGATTTTTTAAATTATCAATGTTTCATATGCTTAACTTACTAATTTTAATTTGTTTGGTACGAAATTCGAGGTCCAGGAGTTTAGGGATGGTTGAACGATAAAAAATTGTTGAAACAGACAAATCCCCAGAGCCACAATCCTCATTTCTGGTGGCCTATGCAACCGCATAGTTCTACATACCAAGCGGTCGCATCTAATACACTATGGCCTAATTTGGCCCTAAATCTTTGTTCTATGCGACTACTTTACTTTACACTATGCGGTCGCATAGCGTTAAAAAAATCGAAACAGATTTTTAAACACCCACACACATGACACTTTATCTTCTTTACCACACACGACCACTCCTCGACCACATACACACCCTTCTTCAACATACACATCCACTTTAGACAACATCAATCACACACACTTGTCTCAATTTTATCTTCAATTATTCAACATCTTTCTTTGCCGTCTTTCCATACAAATGGAGTTTTTGTAGTTTGTGACTAAAGTTGATTGATTGAGGAGTATGGGGATTAGGTAGATTGTGGAGGAATTGTTTTGGACTGAATTGTAAATATATTGGTTGGATTTGAACTCAACTTTTTCCCCTCAATGTTCAAATAACGAGAATGCCTACTAGGTGTTTGATAAATTACCTATGCGAACATTTGTGTTGAATTCAGATTAATTTAATATTTGACATTGTTGATATATATTTTGGATTGCTTTTTGTGTTGACATTCGTTGAACAATGTAGTTGAAAACAACAAAACCCAAATTGACACACATGTATGACACTTCACACAACCTAGTTCGCACATCCCTCATCTAATCCAAATGACATCCGTTTGACATCAAATTTGAATATATGTAAGACCAATATGTCCTTTTTCATATGCCCAAAGATCGCTTGGGAAAATTTTGATTTTTCTCGATGATACCCGAAAGTGAACTTCCTTGGTAGATCATGTTTTCAAATGAAAATTTTTTATTGTTTGAGTTTATTTTGGGTTTGTGAACCTCACTTTGAATTTTTTAGATAATACCCATACTTCATTACATGTTTAGCCAAGCATGGCATCATCCCATAATTTTATGCTTTGTTGGTTTCGTTACTTGAATTCATCGAGTGCGAGCGTTGTATACTTACCATTCGGCATAAGTTTAGGAGATTTAGTTGCTCACAATATTAACTTATTTTCAAGTGACATATCATTCATTTATGCATTACTGATAGATTAATACTTTTAATTTTGTTTGTGTTTGCATGATGCCTCCTAAGCAAACTGCTAAAGGAAAAGAGAAAGTTGTCTCTACTTCTGGTATTGTTCGTACTCCGGGACATGATGAGGGTATAAGACGATTTTTGAATCAAGAGTCATACTCTGATATCGTCGGCCACTGGGCATTACTTATGGAGAGGCCGGTTAAACTAGAGGACTTCTTAGGGTTTGAGATCATTACGTTAGTGTAGAATTATGGATGGGACAAAGTGGTGGAGAGACCACACCCAATATACAAAGGACTTATTTGGGAGTTCTACGTAAACTTCAATAATGAGATAGACACCCCTGGCTTCGAGCATTTACATCAGACATGAGTGAGAGTCAAGTGGATTATATTCTCTCCAAAGGTCATACATGAGTATTATCAGCTAACCTAGAATAATGTTGTCCCAATTCCAGGTGACTTCCATTGGAATGAAGTGGGGAATGTTTTGCTTGTGCAAGAGAATGCTTGGCCATTGTAAACTCCATAATGACATCAAATTGAGCTTATACCTTCAATAGCTATCTTGTGGCTATTTATGTGCCACAATATTAAGCCTATAACTCATCAAATAACATTCACTGATCCCAAGGCTGGATTCATCTACCACTTAGTGAGAGGCCAGAAGATTGACTTGGCGTCATTCATCTATGAGCATATTCATTCTCAAGGGATTTGGGGGACTAGCATCGTTCTTTGATATTCTCAAGTCTAATCAGTGGGATTTGCAAGAGCTCATGGGTCAATATCCTATCCGGTGAGGTTCCAAAGAGACCCAACGCTTTTATTAAGCGCACTACATTTGAGGCTAAGTAAAGAGCTCAAGAGAAGCATAGAGAGCGCTTAAAGAGGGAGCGCCTTAGACAACTGCCAACTAAGCAGGGTTAGATAGTCAACGACGTTAAGATGCCTCTGGTTCCACCATCACCTAGCGATGTCGATACACGGTTGCCGAGACACATGTTCGTTACTATGACCGACTCTAGTCAAGATATTTAAAGTTTTCGACAGGCTGTTGGAGCCCTGGGCGCGGATATCCAGACAATGCGAAGTGATATGTTGACCATTAGGAATTTCACTGCTATTGCCAAAAAGGAATCTTTTGCTACAAGGAGAGAGGTTGAGATCCTGAATGGGAGGTTGAAAACTTATGTAGGTAGAGTTGATGGTATACATCTGAGGGCTAATAAGATGTGTGACCAATTAGGCAGCATTGAAACTGAGGTTCAGGAGTAGTCAACACTGCTTCAGGGTATGCAGGGACAGCTTGACGAGGGTTTTGGCATGATGAGAGGCTTACAGACCGAGTTGGCCCAACAATTCGAGTTGATACGATAGATTCTTGCACAACTATCTCCATCTTCAACAGATGGCGCATCTAGCTCTACTTTTCCTCTACCATCTTCACCGTCACATTCTTATTGATTAGGGGAATACTCATTACCTCTATTTTGGTACCTAATTCTGTTTCTGTCCTAACTTTCTGTATTTCACCAAATTTGCTACACGTTGAGGACAATGTTTTGTATAAGTTTGAGGGTGGCAGAACTTTAATGATTCTTTGGTCGTTCATCAATATTTTTGTATAACTTATTGCTTTTTGTGTGAAAAAATAAATAAATAAAATTTTAGTAGTAATTTTTATTTATTTTCTAGTATTTGCTTATTGTTTTGTGTGCTTGTATTTGATGATCTTGCCGGCAATGATATTAAATATTGGAATAGGTATGGGCTATAAATGGTGGAAATATTGCATGATTGGATTAATTAATACTTGTTCATGTGAAACTTGACATTCTTTATGCACGACACTCATGTTTTAAACATTAAGTAGGTGATTTGACTCATTACTTAGAGAAGAACTGAACATAGTAAGTTAAACCTGAATAACTCTATTGTATTTAACCATAATTCATTTATAGAGTTATTTGGAGGTGATTTAGCTATTATAAGGGAACATTGAGATAAGTAGGGTTTTGTGCATGAAATTACCTTATGTGGATTGTCTAAAGTCAATGAGACGAAGACGATGTGAAAGTCTTTAAGTTAGGAGCTAGTTTTAGAGGCTGAATGTCTGAAAGAAAAGGGCATAACACTAATCTATATGTGAATAAAAATCATATTTTCGAGCCTGTATAACTCAAGTGAATAAGCCTATAAAGGTTTAAAATTTGTTGCCCTATAGTCATCTGATTTGAGAGTTATCGGCCTAAAACTTGCTACATGGGTTATATAGAAAGCAAATGGGAAGATATTTCCAAAGGAAAAAAAAAACAGTTGAGAAGAAGCACAATTACATTAATTAAGCCCCACAACATTTGGTTGATAGTATTATACCTTTGATACGATGCAAGTAATTCGGTTTAGTCTTAAAGGTTAAGACAGTAAAAAATATAGGAGAATCTCGACTTGTTGAAATACGAACTAGTGATAGTAAGATCCATCCAAACTAATAGTGGGTAAAGAATAGAATTAAATAGTTCAACTTAGAATCCACCTGAGAAAATTAAGTGAAAAGAATAAGATGAGCCAATCATGAGCTTGATATGTTTACATGAGTTTACACACACCTCGTTGAGTTATACATATAATAGATGGAGATTGTGAACTTTTGGGAGAATCGATGACTGCATCAAAGATTGATTTGATTTTATACTATTGAAGCTATTCATTATGTTCATTATTAAATCCCAATCCTGAGACACGACATGTTGTCAAACCATATTTTGTTTGGAATTAAGCTACAATTTGTTTGAGGACAAACAATTGCAAGTTTGGATATTTGATAAGTGCGTTATATACACTTATTTAGGGCGCAAAGTATGGACAATTGTTGGTAAAATATATTGAAATATGGATTAATTCTATATAAATTATGTTTTGTAGAATAACATTGATGAACACAGTGGAATTTAGGAAAAAGAAGCAAAAAGGACTAAAATGGAAGAAAGTCAAAGTTCAGAAATCAAAGAGCAAATATTCGAAAGATGACCGCGAAGAAGAAACGAAGATGTGAAATAATCAAGAACTAATTGAGCAAAGGAATAAAGTGGTGGAAGAAGAAGAAGAAGTAAGAAAAGAGATTGAGAAACGAGAAAACAGAGTTCGGGGACTAAAACGAAACTTGTGGATGTTACTTTAAACAATGCGGTCGCATGGTTAGATTCAGGGAATTGAAAGAGTGAATTTCGTTGATATATGCGGTCACATAGTATATTTTCGAAGGAAAAATTCTGGTTTCCTTATTTGAATAAAACTCTTATGAAAACAAATTTTGGGCGTCTTTTAAAAAATTAGGATCGTCTAGAACTGGTATCACGCATTATGACATATTCTAAGAAATTTTGGGAACATAGAAGGAGGCAAGAACACGAAGATCGACTCCAAAACTCGAAGATTCAATTTAAGATTTATTTGGTTTATGTAGATTCTTCAATTATCTTTTTTTTCTTCTTATTAACATGATAGGCTAGTTTTCTTTGTATTAGGAGAACGGTGAACCATGTAATATGAATTTTTAATCTTTAGTTTTACGTACTTGACATTAAAAACACGTTTTTGAATATTGAATGATTTGTATGATTTTATTTTCTCCACAATTATTATGCACGGTGTTGTGTGAATGTGGTAACCTATTTTATGCATTCGAAAGAAGGGAAATAGGTTCGACGTATATAAATAGGATATACAAATATATCACTATACTCTATGTGAATCTTGAAATGTTGATAAAAATTAATGCACTCTTGTATATTTGCATCCGCCATAGAAATATAGTCGGATCATATATAAGAGTAGGTTTAACATTACTTGAAAGATTCTTAAATAATATATGACACTGATTCGTCAATGTTCAATCGTGTTGTCAAAGTGTAAAACTAAGATTAAAAATAATTATTGCATGTCGAGATCCTAGTGCATTTGTCATTTATTACACATTAATTTGCATTTAGAATAATTTACATTTAGTTTAATTTATTTACTCATCATTGTATAAGTAGATTAATTTATTCATAAATTTGTCACAACAAATACATCATATTATTCATGTTTCGATTAAGGTTGTGATAATTAAAATGAACTAATCAATCTTTGTGGGACGATGCTTGAATTCAAAATTCATTTTATTACTTGTTAACCAATCGTACACTTGCTGTTGTTTTAATTTGATATATTTCCGTGAACACTACAGTATTCCATAATACAATCTGATGACAATCTTCTTTAATCATATCCAGGCACCATGGGAGATTCACCTGCCGACCGTATTTCGTGCTGTTTGATGAATTCGTCAAAATTTCCGACTCCGAGCTAAATTATTGGCTTTTGAGATTGTAATTCCTCCATAGCAACATCTGCAGTGCTGTTTTCCGCTGTTTTGTACTTGTAATACTTTGAGCAAATAAAAAAGTATCCAAAATTCGCCACTTCTAGACCAGCAACCAGGTAATAAAAGTAATCCAATCTCGCCTTGTTAAGATCTTCAGACAACCAATTTTCTGTTATCCCCACTCTCGTTGTCCGATGAACGACTGATATCAAGAAACTGCTCAAATAACTCGCCATTGCAGCTGCACAAAACAGGAAAGATCCAGCAAAACTACGCATGTTTTCCGGGAACTGTTTGTAGAAGAATTCGATTAGCCCAATGACGGTAAATGCCTCGGAAATTCCTGCTATTACCAACTGAGGTATCAACCAGAAACCGGACATGGACGAAATGGCGCCTTTTCGAGGCACGAGGCCTAATGTGGGATGCGTTGAGGCCAACGTCCTCCTGTGGTTTTCGACTAATGCTGATACAAGCATTGTGAATATACCAAGTACCATTCCAATCCCGATTCGCTGGAGGAGACTGATGCCTTCTTCCTTTCTTGAGATTCGTCTGAGTAAAGGGACGATGAGCCTGTCATAAATGGGAATCCAAATTGAGAGGCTCAACATCATGAAAACAATGTAAGATGCTGCTGGTATTTGGAATTTGCCACTTCCTAGGTGTCTGTTGCTTTGGATGGCTTGGAATACTACATATGTCTGCATTTGTGCTAGGACGACATGGTATATTATGCCTGCAATCCATATGGGAATTACTCTAATCACACATTTCACCTCTTCCACTTGCTGGATACTGCAAAGACCCCATGGATTGGCTGCAGATCCATCCGTATTGATTTCATCGGCTTCTGTGATGATTGCTGCTTTATTTAGGAACCTGAATTATGAGACGTTTAATTAGTTCCTTATGTGAACGAAATGTTTGGTATGCTGTATAGACTGTACAGTTAACAGTTAACATCGTGATTCAATGAAACAAGTGAATGCCACAGGCCAAAGATTGTTACCTTAGTTGGTCAGAATAAGCAAGCTTTGAGTTGATTGAATTAGGTGAGAGGTAATTAAACAGAGTACTCCAAGGTTGCTCTGGCAAACTCAATTTTCTCTTCTTAAATGCAACAACTAGTGCCTGAGCTATACTTGTCAAGGGACTGCCTTCTGGCAATACTTTGACATAAATTCTGCTACCAACGAAGAAGAAAGCGCATGACAAGAACATCAGAAACGTGGGAATGCCCAATCCAATAGCCCAATTCACGTTGGATTGAACGTAGACGATGAGTGTCAGAGATATCATCATGGCAAAAGTGAATGTGAAGTAATACCAATTGAAAAAGCTGTTGATTCCCTTTCTCCCTGAATCTGTATTGGGATTGAATTGATCCGCTCCAAACGCTAAGTTACATGGTCTTATGCCACTAGCCCCGACTACCAGCAGTCCGAATGCACTAAACAAGAACGCGAGTTGCCATGGTGTTGGATCTACACATTTGCTACTCTCTTCTGCTCCACATTTAGGAGGATGGAGAGTTGAAACTGCTGCTGTCAATGTTAACACAAGCATCCCCTGTAATAACACGACTATTATTCGAGTTTGAACAAATTTACATTGAATCTACTTCATAGAATGAAGGATTATGAACAGAAATTATACCAGGAAAGAGGAAATCGAAGCAAATCCGAGAATCTTATATCGGCCTAGATAAGTATCTGAGAGAAAGGCACCAAACAATGTTCCAAAATTGCAAGTTCCATTGAAGATATTGATGAGATTAGTGGCAGAAATAGAGCTCATGTTGAATACTGTACCAAGGTACACCAACATGTTAGAAGATGTTCCAATTGTTCCCAGCTTCTCAAATGTCTCATTACCTGCAAGGTTTTCCAAGCATTTTTCAAAATTAGTGTAACTTTTCACAATATTCATAAACATTTACTATATTCAACCCTAATCGAGAGAGCACAAAAAATTTCTATATCCGAGGAGGGGAGTTTAGACAAAATGCGACTCCAAGAAAAGATTATTTGATACAGATTTAGCAAGAAATAACAAAACATGAAGCTAAGATTTCGACTCTTTTTGTGGATATTTACCTATAACAAAAGGCATGGCTTTGATTCCTCTGTAATTAGGCTCTTTCTTAGCAACAGCAACCTCATTTTTCTCCATGATTAGACCAAAAGAACACTGTTTTTTCTCTTCTCTGAGATTTCTAGAAAAGAGATTTTTTTTAATGTTGAACGAATGGCATATAATGCAAGAGTGAAGATAAAGCTATTTTATAAGTGGGGGATCTGACTGTATTGTTGCCACCTCCATGTGGTAGAAGATTTCAGGCGGATATGAGTGATATTTTAAAGTATAAAAGCTGTCGACAATAATGTTACTTATGCTACGTTGCACGTTAGGAAAATTGAAGAGCACAAAAATCTTTGAACAAACTATGAAACTTAGGAGTGATTTTTTTGTCTTATGTTCATTAATGTTCATTATCACATTAAATACGGCATTATATATTATTAATTCTCTTTGTTTCGTTAATGCTCAATATAGGCCAACCTTCATCTCATAAAAATAGATTTATTCTTTATTTTCTTACAAATTAAGAAAATATAAATAATATAATTAAAAATATAGTTTTTTCTTATATTTTTCCTAATATACTACATAATGGTTCCTTGTTTGAGCCTCATTTTATCAAAAAATTCAAATCTTATTTTCAACTACACATTCTTTAATAAAATAATATTACACGTAAATCGAAAAAGTCTACATTTTTAATCGCATATTCTCCAAAAATCATTATTCAAAAATACATTTTTCTTATCAAAATTGGGCTCAAACAAGGTAAATAAGATTAATTTATATTTCTTGATAGCAAAGTATATTAAATAGAAGCATATTAGAAAATTAAAAATAACTATAATTCAATAAGAAAATTGGTTTATACTTTATAATTTGATGAATTTCTTTATGTGATGAAAATATTTTTATAAAATGTACAATTATTGAAATTCAAACTTAGAAGCGTTGAATATGTTGGCATTAAGTAGATTCAAGTGGGATTATTAAATGTTTTAGTAATCAGTTTGCCAACTTTGAGGGCTTTTTAGGTGGTTCATATGTTTAATTAATTAATTTAAATAGGTTATAATTAATTTATCTAACTAAGGTTATTATAGTAACAAAATTTGTCAAATATGAGACTTTTTTGATCTAGATAATGTCTACTTTTTTGTAATGTAAACTTGACGTAGTACTTAATTATTGTTCCAATTTTCAAGTTTTCAGATCTTGTTATTCTCGTAAAAAAAAGTACAATCATAATTCAACTTCGATCGATAAGATTGTTACAGTATCATGTAAACTCTTGGACAAAAGCGTTGTATTTTAAGAGGCGGATTTTCAATTATTCTTCAAATTGGACAAATCCATATTTAAGAGGCTTTTATTTCCTTGAATTTTCTGTTTTCTATTATCGTCATTAATTATCCGACAACATAACCACGCATGACGTGTACACTTACATATGCTATTCTAACCTTTTAGACAAGTGACCGACCTTTCAGGCTGGGGAAATTGGACCTTTCCATCTGATATAGATGTTTATCATTGGGAATAATGGAGTTCCGTGTGCCAATAATTTGCTAATTTGTGTGACGCAATTGTTACCAACTTTTCATGAGTTTTCACACGGGTCTAATGGTTACAAGTTACCTTTCAATTATTTCTATCGGATTTGAGTGGATCATAATTTATTTTCTATTTCTTTGAATATTTCAAGTGTACCAAACCCTCAGTGTGCTGGAATGGATTTGGAGTTTGATAGTAAGTGGAGGACTTCGTTGAGCTAGTTTTGGAATGCGATTTGGAGTTTGAAACAATGAAATTATTTTATGTTTGATACAATAAAATTCTTTCGTTGAGCATTTATGTTTGAAACAAGTAGGGTACATCTAGATTTGGAGGTTGAAACAATGAAAGAATACGAAAATTAAAAAAAAAAAAAAAATTATGTTCATTTTTATGTTTATAAAAGATAATATATTAGGTTTAAATTATAAAAGGTATCAAACTATTTGTACATACAAGAATATATCGAAATTAACTTGAATTTTATTGACACCATTAATTACCGAGATTGAAGAAGCAATACCAAAAATATTCATAAAAAGTGATTTTTGTTGTAAATTATATGTTTATTAGTGAATCACAATTATACCACTACAACATTAGTTATTGTAATTATTGTATCCCTTGCAACCCTAACTCTTCCTTATGAATATTGATTTTTTGTTATTAATGAACTAAATACAAGTCTATTGACTGCTTTATATTTGTCTCTCTTTTCTCTATCTTATAATACGTTATCATAATGAAATTCAAGAAAATTAAGTTAGCAAAATTTATTTCTTTTTCTGCTTATAAATCTCTAGCCAGTTGTGGTTTTTTTCCTTCAATCAAAGAAAGTAAAAAAGTTATAGCCAATCAAAGAAAATGTCAGCTTTTTTAACTTTAAATTACATGACAAATAGTTATAGTTGTTCTGATTATATCGATTTGACTATACTAATTTATGATAGATAAATATTTAGTTGAATGTAATTTTTATTTTGTTCAATGTTTTAGTACAATATTTCAGAAGAATATTATAGCATTGTTTGAAGAGGAATATGATATTTTTATTATTTTGTTGCTCCTGAAAAAAAAAATTCATAGATAACAATATCTAATAATATTTCAAAAGAATATTGTAGCATTGCTTGAAAAGAAATATCATATTTATATTATTTTGTTTCTCCTAGAGAAGCACAAATTCATACACAACAATATCTAATAATAATATTGGATTATTACTTTGAAAATGTATAATATTTGTGCATATCATATTCTAGAAGAGTTTCATGTCGATGTTCTTGGTGAAACATAACATTACAATTTCAATATTTCAAAAGAATGTTGATTCATTGCTCTTGAATAAGTAATCGTAACGTCATTTTTAAATAATAATAATAATATTTTCGTACTTTAGAAGTAACACATATCTCGAAAAAAAATAATATGTCCAAGATACTGTCTATATGAAACGTTTTATGAAAACAAGTTGTTTGTTCTAAAATCACAACTTCACAAATCTATAAATATTCTAGAAAAATATTTTAAAGTTTAATAATAAAATTATGATATTACTTGTAAAGAGCAAATGTTTTATGATTAATAATAATTTATTAGTGTTCTTGAAGAAGAACAAAATTAAACAACTTAATTTTGAGTTATTTTTGAAGAAAAGTTACTTTCTATTTTGTTAATATTCCAGAAAAATATCAAGCTCATGTTTGACATGAAGCTATGTTTTGAATAATGATTTTTAGGAAAATGTATTGTTAAAAAACTAGGGTAAACTTTTGAGTTTATGTATAAAATATTTTATTGTGTGAATGTGTAATTAAAAATGAGTATGTAGATAAAAAAAAAAAAAGAATTTTTAAATAATGATTGTCAAACATGGACTAATTATTGCTCCTAAACAACATAACATTCCGTGTTGCAATATTCTTTGAGAATATTGTATTATTGCTCTCGAATAAGTATAAACATTGATAAATTAAACAAATGTAAAATAAATCATCAAGTATTCTAATTAGCAGATATAGAGAAAACTTGAAATCAATAATGCAGAACATTTGCAAAATCTGGATAACCTGTGATATCTATGATCAAACATTGATATCTCAGACTCAGCTTTGGGTGGTTTGGTCATCATGAAATTTCGACATAAAGTTTACTTCTCGTTGCTCTTTAAATCTAACTTTTAATATCATAATCCAACAGTTCATTTGTGAGAAATAACTATGTGAATAGTAGCGGATTTTTAAGTATTATGAAATTTCCAAATTTGAAGAATATGAGATTTTTCAAGTATTCAAGGTTTTTTAAAGCTTTCAAATTCAAGTAAGTCTGTCATTTGAAAGTCTTTCTATTCATATTATATATTATGTTTGTGAAGTTTTAAATTAGTTAAAATATTTTGATTTACCTTTTTTTTTTAGATAAAGGAGGGCGGGACCTCCGAGATTTTATTAATTTTCCCTCACTTGTGGCGGAAAATTAATTTTCCCTCACTTGTGGCGGAGGAATACCATGGTTACATGAAAATAATGAAAGCAAAAAATGAGAAAGTACTACTTCCCTTACAATGAAAATAAATGAGGAAGATTAAAGTAATAAACGAGGAAGTACTACTTCATTTACAATAAGAACAATTGCAAATTAAGGCAAAAATAAGAATAGGAAATAAAATCAAAATTAAACTCTGACACTGGGCAATCAATGTC
>CAIGRF010345707.1:11162-22145 GCA_903798235.1 Fraxinus ornus
TCCATTTGCCATTTTCGGACCTTGATAAACCCTAGAAATCAACATATAAATTCGGTTTCTTCAAATAAAATAAAGAGAAATCAAACCCAAAATGGAAGAAATAAACTCTTACCTTTTTCTTCTCTTCCTCTTCTTCCTTCCTTTCCTTCCTTTTTCTTTCCTTTTTCTCCCTTTTTCCCTTTCTTTTTCTCCCTTTCCAGCCTCAGCTCGTTCTCTGCTGCGTGAGGGTGAGAGAAATGAGATAAACGGGTTGAAATGTCAAAGTTTTGGAGAGATTTGCACCTTAAGTCCTTATACTTCCCATGGTGTATAAGTAAATCATCAACTTCCAATCTAATCTATTTAAATCCCTTATATATATCTCCAATTATAAAATAAACCCCCAAAAATAATTTATTCCAATATAGTCCATGTTTGACCTTGACTTTGACAATTCCACCTTTGACTTTGACTAATAAAAAAATGAGTTGTAACATATAGTCTCTTTATATTTAGGTTTTGTATTCACTTTTCATTATGTAGAATTAATAAACCCCTAACCTCCCTTTTTTCTCTTTCTTTTCTTTGAATTGTTTAACAGTCCGCAGATCACCTCTGGACAAAGACAGATAATCTGTCTGAACTTAATGGTCATTTTTCTGTGCAAAGCTTTGTCTAAAACAAATAATCCACGAATGTAGATTGTAGATGGTTCGGATCCATTGAGGTTTCATAAACAAAAAAAGTGTTCATAAAGTTCCCCAATTCCATTTACCATTTCCTGCCCCAATTCTTTCCATGTACATGAATCACAGAGATGTCCTAAATACAACTGGGAATGTATAATCTCACCCAAGCAACATTGCATGGGCAAGGGGGATCCTTTGACTGTGGTGTTCACCATTGCATATTTGCATTGACGGCTTTTATTGGCTGTGGTTGTGTATATGCATACCTCTATTTTTTTTTTTTTTTTTATCATGGACCACTACGTAATGGTTTTGTAATTATTTTGAGAAGGTAGAATTTGATCGGTGCCAAAACTTATAGGTGCATTTATTTCAATTAAATGGCAGTTTTGTATGTGACAATTCATTATACAAATGCAAAACTAAGAATTGCTTGAAGTGAGTATTCAGAAAATGCTAAGATGATAGCATTTTATGTAGTATGGAATTTACTTTTGATGCGTCTACAATATTTCGTAAATCTAAATTTCTATTTATGTAAATGGAATTATGAATTGGTGTTTCAGTTCACAAAAAATTAAATTTATATGTAGACTCTAGAGGCTTGTGATCTCAGCTTGTTAAGGTGAGAAAGCATTCAATAAATATGTGTTGCTATTATATGTACTACTGGATGAATGCTCGTGCTCTACTTGATTTGGTTCTCATAGGTGAACATTTTAAATGAACAAAATCTTCATAGAATATAAACACTGAAGTTCTAACATTGTATATGATTTCTTCCTCTTGAATTTGTATGTATTTCTTACTCTGTGTAAAACAAGAAAGATGAATTTATTCTCAAAGAATGTTTTAAAAGATATGTTTTTTTCATTTTCCCTCTTTCCCTCTTTAGGATATGGACATTTTACATATAAATAAATAATTATGTAATTTTAAGTTTCACGATGGGATCTTGTTATTTTTGGAGGTTTATTTGCATGTAGCTGTGGATGTGTGAAGGGGAGGCGACTCTTGCTCTTATAAATTTTCACCTTTGTCATCTACATAAATTGCAAATGATTTTAAAGTTTTTTCATGAATCATGTTCTGCTTAATTAATTCTCCCCTAACTGTTGCCTCACCTTTCTTATTTCTTGGCCTGCTTTTGTACAGATGTTCCATTTGATGCCAACTCCGCAAGGAAGCTTCTACGTGTTGAATGACATTTTCCGCTTGAATTATGCTTAATGATAGTGCCTGGATTTTAACCAGGAGACTTTAACAATTATTCAGGAGGCAGTATGGTGATTTTAATATGCGCTCAGGGGTTGGAAGGTATTCATTACTTTCATCTGCATTGCTGTTTGCTTATTTATTTGTGTGTTGGAATTTTTGACTAGTTCCTAGTTGGGATGAATGAATGAATGGACTCTGTTAAGCCTGTTCGGAATTCAAGGGAATGAACTGCGATGTACCTGCCCTCATTAAGTTGTAATACAAATTTTATGTGCTCTCTCTCTCTCTGTGCGCGTATTGGGTCATTTTATTGCATGTGCTGACTTCTTATCATTCTTGTAAGGGGAGTAGAATGGAATTGGCTGGATCATTGTCATTTAGTATATTTTAGTTTTGACTATGCACAGGCGTTCACGGGTCCAAACTTTTATATCACTCTTCGAAGCACTGTGTGGGCACAAACATGTATTGTCCAGCAAGTATGAATCGCAATCACTGCATTTGTTAAACAGGGGCTGAATCTCAATTCCTGTAATTGCCCCCCCATTTGGTAACCTCTCGTGTCCTCTTCACAACTGCTGGCCTTTATATATTAATGCCCCTTATACCCCCGCCACATTCCCTTCTGCCATTGCTAAAGTTTGACTGATTATCTTAAATTCACTGTGTATAATGATATTTCAATTGAAAACCCAAAACAAAAAAGAAGAAAATGATAATTGATCGAATATCCTTCCTTGAGTTTTAGAATCTATGATTAGTTTTTTTAATGGAATTTACTTGTAATTTGAGGTCAAGTAAATGATTGTATTAGTGGTGGAATCAGCATAAGAGGAAATTACAGCTAGACAAGATTTTAAATTTACATTTTCATAAATCAAGAATCAAGTTAATAATACAGAAATCAGGTTTTGATTAATAATTAATATTTAAATATTATAAATTAATACATCCAAACCCTAAAATTTAATAACAAACTAAATCCCTCCCCTCTATTCAACCAAACTGTCTCTCTCCTCCATTCTCTCTGCAGTTGCTGCCCCTCCCCTCCCCTCCTCTCTCCTCTCCTCTCCTCTCCACCCCTCCATTCTCTTTTCAAATTCATCGTTAGTTGTCGTCGCCGTCGCCTGGTCACAGTGAGGTGCCGTTGCAGGAACCCACAAGATGGTGGTTGCGGTGAGGGATGGTCGCGGTGGTGGCGGATCTAGTGGTCGCGTTGATGGTGGCAGGGTTTGGTTGCGGAGTGTTGGCTATGTTTGTTGGTGGCAAAACTTCGATGATCGGTAGGTGGTTGCGAAGTGTTGGCTATGGTTGCGGTGCAGGCGAGGTGGCAGTGATTATTGTGGTGTTGTGGCGGGGTGAACGGCGGTGGTGGTTGCGGAGTGTTGACTATGGTTTGTAGAGTGTTGGCTATGGTTACGGTGCAGGCGGTGTGAGGGGTTATTGTGGTGTTGTGGCGGGGTGAATGATGGTGGTGGTGGTTTTTTGGGTGTCGGTGGTTGTGGTGGTATTGTGACGAGGCCGACGTGGTGGTTTGGGTGGTGTTGTGGCGGGGGGTGGGGTAGTATTTGTGACCAATTGTTTGGTTGGTTTGTGACCAAATATTGGCGGAGGATCGGGACTGGGTGTGGTGTTCGGTGTATGTGACCGATATTTTGGTTCATTGTGATTTATTGATAAACTGTGATCTATAATGTTTTGATCCGTGACCAATGAATTAAATTGTGGCCAATTAATTTGATGTTTGTGACGTAAAATAAGTTGTGTGACTTTTAAATTTTGTGATTTGTGACCGATGAACAAATGGCGATCTTTAAATTTTTAATTTGTGATCGATGAACGAATTGTGATTATAAATTTTTTGAATTGTGACCATAAAATTTATGCAATTGTGACCAAATTGCATAAAATTGTGACATTTATTAATAAAATATATAATTAATTAATTAAATCATAAATAAATTTTAATGAAAACCTTATTTTTGAAATTTAAAACCTCTACCCTTAGTTTTGAAACGGTGTATATTAAAAACCTGATTTATGTATTGTTCCCTCAGCATAATTAGCACTTTGCATTATAATGTGGAATTGTCGTCTGTCATGGTGTAACTCAGAATTTTATCAATCGAAAATGAAAATTCTGTGATTTCATGGAGAAACCATTTGGAAAATAAAATGCTAACAGTGGGAAGGATGACGACTGATGACTAGGACAAGTGAACCCCAAATAAAATATTTTTTCCATTTGTAATGTCTCACATGGGACCCACCACCCACCCAACCACCCCTGTTTGTGAGTGGTCGGTAAGCTTCAATAAAATATGGTTTCTGGTTCCTGTTCCACTGTTAATGACAGAGTTGCAGAATTGTCTCAGAAGATCTATCAGTTGATCCAATATTCTGTCATCAATGCTTCTATTTTTTTGTTTTTGCTTTCAAATCTACAAAAGAAACCCAAATTCTATACGAAGTGATGGAAAGTTTGTCAAATTCTGTGTAAAATGATACAACAGACTGTGCCTTATTTTTAGTACTTTAGGGTTGGTTAAATAATGTTTTGTTGTAGTTCATTGTGCCAGATCATTTTAGTTTGATCTTATAACCTGTTCCACTTTTATAAATAAAGTGATTCAAAGATGATCTTAAAGTTAGTTACGTTTTTGAAGTGATAACTATGGTCTTTAATATAATAATACACAACACAATAGATGAAGATGCCTTGTTTATTATCCTTGAATTAAGGATCAATTCTGCTAAAAGTTGCACCCAGTTTTTCAAGTGCATAACAACTTAACACAGAAGATATAGATTATACTAGTAACTTGAATCCACATATTAGGCATATTTTGGGTGAAAGCTTTCTGGCTATTCATAGAGATGTACATTGAGGATGACAAAGAAGAGAATGAGAAGCAAACCATAGATAACAGTGTGCAGGAAAATGGAAGGTAAGCTTGTCTTCATGTTAAAAAACTCGACCAGGTGGTGCTTCCCTGGAAGCTGGAATATTAGTCCGGGCGATAGAAATGCAAAGAGGGATGCAGCTATAATTGGGGTGGCCAAATCCTTCATTCTGAACCTTCTCTGGTAATGCCTCTTGAACTGTTTGATTCTTCCAACTTGATAGATAAAGAAGGGAGAGTTAGAAAGTATATAATAAAGGGACTATGGCCCTCATACAATATGACTTGAAATTCCTCTCCCATAAAGTAAGAATACGAATAAATTGATTGCACCTTTTAACTTTTTTCTTTTCCGGTTCTGCATCTTAATAGCTTTGTCGGATATGGCAAGGCATCACTCGTCTGTTGAAGAACAATTGGACAAAAACTAATGGTGATGGGACGGTGCTTTGTTTTGTAAAATTCTGGCGCCGTCAGGGCTTGCATTATATAAATTTCATTACCATTGGTTTGTTAGAATCTTCATAAAATTAATGGAAGTCTTTCGCATATTTCAATTAACTTTCATTTTAAAACTGTTATAGATTTTGTAGAATTCAAAAGATTTTTATTTAAAATAGAATTCAAGTGTGTTTAGTGCAACAATGTAAGGATTTTACATACGATGTAGTGGTTCACATAATGTCCTTTCCCTCCCCATGTAATAAAAATTATGTTTAAAAGAATAAATATTTAAATCACCTTAATTAAATAACTAATAGTCAATATGACATACTTTAAAGAGTAAACATAAAATCAATGTGTATAAATTTAATTATAATTAATTTAGCTCTCGTTTAATTCTCATTATTTTGGAAATATATTTAACTATCTTCTTTTCAATTCTACATTCTTCAATAAAATAATACTACACAAAAATATATAAAAAAATTCTGATTTTTTAGTCAGGTATTTTTCATCAATCTACTATTTTAAAATGTATTTTTACGATAAAATGGAGCTCAAATAGGCTCTTAGTCTTCTTTATATAAAATCTTAATTTAATTACAAAAAATGCTTTTCATAAAAATATTGATGAAGGGCATTTATTACTTGGATCATATTTGTTATTTATTTACATATTCAAACCAAAATGATGGAATCGGTTATTATTTCTAAATGTTTTCTCAAAAATTTTTAGAATGAATAAGATCTTGAGATTTTTTTTCTTTTTTTTAAAGATAGTAAAAGTTTTAAACTATCTGAATATTTTAAGACTTACAAAGATTAAAAAAAAAAAATTAAATTAATTTAACGTGACTATTAAAAACTTTCTGAAAGTCCATAAAAGTTCGATTGAATATATTAATACTTTTAGATAGTTTCAAGAAGTTTATATTGTATATTCCTAAATTTTTTAAATCCCAAAAATTGATATACATCACTTGGATTAAAAATTAAGAGATTGAATGGGCGTTGAACTTGTCATGGAACTTTCTCTCTTCCAACAAAGAGAACTCCCTGTATTAGTGCGTAAAGTCTTATTTGTTTTGAGAACTATTTCATATTTTTGTGTTCAAATTATATACAATCAATTACCCGAAACAAGATTAACTCTCAAGGACATGAAGGGATTGTTTTTTTATGAAAAAAACTCTCATAGTTTATTCAAGAACAACAAATGAAAATAAGGTGGTTCGTTTTACTATTCAAGGATCAAGGTGGGAAAATAAGGGGCTTTTCTTATGTCTGGTCAAATAATTCTTTTGGTAGGAAAAATGGTCAAGACCACAATGGTCCGAGTAGCCCAGTTAATGTCCTTGGGCCACATCCTTTATCCACGTTCCCGAAAAAGTAAAAACAAAGGGAGCACTATGCTAGGTAGAAGCATTGACGGAAAATCCCCAGCTGTCCTTGTCTACTAATTAAGCTTACCACTAATTCAATTCCTGTCACCGACTTCTTTTTCTTTCTTTCCAGCCATTCTGCAAAACCTTTCTACAGTGCTTACAATGGCGGATTGGGGCCCCGTCGTTATCGGAGTTGTACTCTTCATACTGCTTCAACCAGGGCTTCTGTTTCAGCTACCAGGAAACAACCGACAGCTGGAGTTTGGAAGCATGAAGACCAACGGCAAGGCCATTGCGGTGCACACTCTTATCTTCTTTGCTCTCTATGCTATACTCATCCTAGCTGTCCACGTTCACATCTACACCGGCTGATCTGATGCACTCTTCCAATTCAAGATCCATATATCTCTCAGGTTTCATTTTTGAGTTATCTTCAATGAATCCTGTGTTCTTGTTGGTTTCTCGTCAGATCCATGTTAATTACTTACTTACTTCTTAATTATAATTTAGTCCTTTCTAGCCTCAAAGTCTTTTGAGTAAAAAAATAAAAAATAAATAAAGCCAACCGGGTTGATGTAGCTGCTTGCAATTGTTCAAAGACAAATTTACTTTTGTATATTATATGTAGACTATATATAGAGTAAGTTAATCATGTTAATACTTCCTAGTTACAACTTCGGAATGTATGTTTGGACAAAATAGTGCAAATCTGGAAAAAAAAAATTTATGCATAGATAAAAGATTCACATGTCTATTAGAGCGTGTTTGTTAACAATTAAAATTGAAAATATTGCCGTTATTGGTTTCACCCGTCTAATAAAAGTCCACACTACTAGTTTTTCAATTTTAATCCGATATAATCTCTACCAAACAAGCTCTAAATGGGGCTAAAAAAATCAGTGCTCGTGGACTAAGACAAATCTGAGTTAGATAAGGAGTAGAAAATTCAAATTGGTCCTTCATGGTGTTGGGCCATAGAATTCGAAGTTGGTTGTGCTATTTCTAGGTGCCAATGAATTGATTTGCCTTTGGAAGGTGAGATTGATGACCGTTTGAGTGTATCAATCCTAAAATATTGTGTGATCCTATAATATTAGAATAAAGCTCTTTTGCCAGAAAATGTTTGACACGATATACACTCGCATACGCGTGGATAAAAATTGCCAACAAATGCTCCCCTTCCCTTCCCTTCCTATTCGTGATATTATATTAAGACTTGTGGTATCAACTTAGTTAAAAGGAGTAGGCGAATATTTTTATATTTATTCAATATAAAATCAATCCCTCAACACTTGCAACAAAATTACGTAACGTATCGTATCGTATCATATGCTTAGTAATTAATAGTCCTGTGATATTGTCTATATACATATATGTCTACGGCTGCATTTGTTCAAGCCTGAACCTTGCTTGAACGCTAGAGATATAGCTTGTAGCCTTTGCATCAACAGCCTCATCACCATCAAACTTGGCATATGTATCATCGGGTTCAACAAAAGTAACCTTTTGCTGTTGAGGAAAAACTTTGTCCTGCTTCACTATGAAAGCAGTATGCTCCTCTCCAATTCCATTGGCATTGAAAGAATTAAATGGATCAGGTGTGGGCTTCACTTTGGTTGAGGAAGCGACTTTGGCTGCTCTATAGAAAGACATAACCACCTTTGCTTTCTTGAACCCTCTGCGCTTATGGTTCGACTCCATTTGTTTTTTCACCTTAATAATGTGTGACTGACTAGTTTTGTGCAGAGGGAGCTCTATATATATAACACTTAAAACGTCCTACTTTCCAAAGAGATTAAGATAGACACGTTCCAGATGATGAGTGTTTATAAAATTGTGGGTGGGTAAGATACCGTCTGATCTTTTTAATACTTTTAAGATAATATGGAGTACTGTTTAGAATGAAAGCCATGTTAATGTTTGACTGAGAGCTTTTATTTTCTTGTGCGTGTTAAGTAAGACATGGAATTTCAGTACTGGCACATAAACGCACCAGTTTTCGAACTCGACTACATTGTCTCTATATCAAAATTCAGTGGATAATTGCGAATTAGAATAGGTTCAATGATGCATCGACTTCTCCACGACTGTTTGGTTGGAAAAAGAGGTCCCCAAAATATCTAGCAAAAACAGTGAATATAGAATCCCCATACAGTACATGGAATATATACCTAAAACTACCAACCAATAAAGGAGGATATCAAGTCCATAATGGATAAGAATGGGCGTCCTTTTCAGAACTCGAGCATTTCCAGGAAAATGTGAGATACGCACGCATATGTGTTTTTATTAAATAAATAGGTAATTAATTCTTGGATACTGTTTCGTTTGGAGCTGTAAAAAACCTTCGTTTTCTAATTTCAAACGATGAAGGGAAGCCTTGAGGATAAAAGAGTACTTGAATAAACATAAATTCGTGAGTTTTAAGAAAAGAAAAAAAATTCAAATATTGAACTAGTGAGAAGAAACATGAGAATATCTAGAGTATATTACCGATGAATAAACATTTGATAGTCCGAATATATTCTTAATTTCAAGTATGAAATTTGATAAGATTTCTTTGCATCAGAAAAGAAAATATTGTATGCATTTGAATTGGAATTTGTAGAGGAGGAAGGGGCAGAAAGCATATTTACAGGTTCGTGATCAAGTTCTGTTTAATGGTATCGAGTCATTCCACTCAAACAAGGTCTCGAATTATTAGAAGACAAAACGTTTTAAAATATGGACAGACCAATGTTCAACCAATCAAAGTTAGTACATTTTTAAAAAAAAAAAAGAAATATGTTACATGCAAACAAATTTTTAACATGGGCAACAGTCCACTATTGAAGGCTCTAATATGTCAGTTTTCACAAGCCTATTGTCCCATCTTCCCCTGAGAAAAACAATGAAAATAACTTTATTTTACTACAATTTAACACCTCAAAAATTAGGTGGACAACCAATGAGACAATGAATAGCTCACATAATTTCGCTCCAAAGAAACCATGCCCGAGCCTTATTTTCTAAAAATTCATTTTTCCTCGAACACATTTGCAATTATATATTCTCTCAATAAAAACAACTTTTCACTTAAATCCACAATCTATAATACTTTTTAACCATACATTCTCCAGATTAATCACTATTACAAAACTCATTTTTCATAAAATAAAAATAAAAATGGGGATCAATTATTTTCAATTCTTTATGCATGCAACCGAGTTGTTACATATATAAGTATGGAAAGGATAAATGATCCATTAAGCAACGTTGCTTAAGTTATGCTAAATGACATTGGCATTGTATAAGTTTATGACTGAATTGATGTGACATATTATTGTTAAGCTACACAAAGTTACTTATTAAATCATTCCGCGGTTGTCTTATATACATACATATCCTTCACGTATTAATTAAATTACATGGTAATGCACAAAACTTGATCAAAGTTCATACCATTTGAAGACTTCAAAAAGCAGGATAAATTTGCATCTGATTGAGAATTTGTTCGAAATTGTCACTAAGTTTCTCTATTGGATGCATGTGCATTCCCTCGTATGTAGTGATAACAATGCCTTCTTCCATGGATTCTCTTTGCACTTGCTTCTTAACATTACACCCTTGATGAGTACACCGATAGTAGCTTCTGTAAACAATAAATGGGATTCATCAGTTCATCTCTGTGAAAGATTTTTTTTTCCCCTATATTTAAACCAAATACAAGTGCATACTGATAATTTAGAGTGACATCGTGTGTGCATTGGAATGCTAATTAATTCATGTAGGCACACTAACTTCACCAAAGCAATGCTATCTATCCCCGGAGTTGAATTTAAGAGAGAAAATAAGACAATCAAAGAGAAGAGAATTGTATTGAATGATGTGTTTTGTTTACAAAGAGGCATCATATTTATAGTTTAACTTGAGAGGAATGTTTCATTTTCTAACTAATGTGGGACTAACTAAACAAAACACATCATTCAATACAATTCTCTTCTCTTTATATTGTTTTATTTTCTCTCTTAAATTCAACTATTTGAATGACTTGTATAATTTTACTACTTGTTCCTTTTGGGTAACCAATGCTTGATTATGCAGGTTCAGGATTTGGTAACTTGAAAATCGGATTAGGAGAATTAGAGGTTTGTGAAGTAACTAAGTTAAAGTTTGTATGGGGATGTAATGTGTCTCAGGATAGGAAATGGGGCATTAGTTTCTATGAAACAATTGGAATAACTGATGGATTCTTTAACCTTGGTCACTAGTGCCAATCTAATGAAAAGCCTCTAAATCTGACTCCATGCCAGCTCTCATGACTCATGTGGATTATACATTAGTTTGGTGTTCAGATGATGGCGGAGATGAAAATTTTGATACATG
>CAIGRF010345763.1:14317-30286 GCA_903798235.1 Fraxinus ornus
GAAAATTTTCATAAAATATAATTCAATTTTTATATACTATATTTTGAAAGTTATGGACTAAATGATACATTTATCAAATTATATTTTATTTGTGTCAAATATTTAGATATTGATGGAGTTATCGTAAATATATGAATATTGGTCTCGTTGGATAAATCGTAATTAGATACATAAATCAGACTCGAAAAAAAGTCGATTCGGATAAGTTAGCTCCAAAATATTTTAGTTTGAAGAAATTGTCAAAAGTTAATTTATTTTTATTATTATTTAATTATAATTTTGAAAGTAATAGGTGGTGAAAAAAAATTCCGTTAAAACAAGAAATTCCGTTAGTTTTTCCGTTAAATCAAGAAATTTCGTTAATTTTTCCGTTAAACCAAGAAATTTCGTTAAATAGGCACTTTTTATATATAGAAAGATACACATGTATATATAAAAAAATTTACAAATCACCGAATTAATTTTGGTACACATGATACATGATTATGCTTAAAAAATTATTACTACCTTTTGGAGAGAAATCGTGTTAATAACGTGTTATAAACTATAGAGAAAAAAAAGACAAGAATGTGAAAAGTTAATAAATTGTGTGTTTTATTGAGAACCAAAATCTCATATTTATAGGGATTGATTATGGATACAATGATAAACATTTCTATAAATGTAGGGGTACAATTGGCATTCATTAATAAACTTATTATTTACAACAAAATTAGTATTTTACATCTACCCCCCTATTTTAAATATCTATTTTAAATATACATTCATTTAAGATAAATGTTTTAAAATTTTGCATTAAAAATCAATGTTTGTTTTTATGAATTTACGGGTTAGGGTAATATATCTGTTATTGTGTTACTTGGAAAATATCGTTAAAATATTTCAACTTTTTATTCTAAAAAACTACTGAAGTTCATTTGAATTAACAAAAATGTGCAATAATTATAAGGTAATAGGTTACCACTACCACAACTCGACATATTCTAATCCAAAACAACTCAAACACAGCCAATTGACACTTTCCACCAAATACCACCATCGCCACGCTACAATCAAAATCAAGTTCCAAAATACAACCATCACCACGCCACAATTGAATCAAGGTAATAGGTTACAACTAACACAACTTGACATATACTAATTCAAAACAACTCAAACACTGCCAATTGACGCTTTCCACCAAATACCACCATCACCACGCCACAATCAGAATCAAGTTCCAAAATACTACCATCATCATCCAAATCTCATCAATACAACAGCCACAACTCGATATATCCTAACAAAAAAATACCCCAAAACTGCTAATCGGCACGTTCCACCACCGCTAAGATCAAAATCAAGCTCCTAAACAATGCCACCATCTTCCAAATCCCACTAATACCTCCATCGACATTAAGGTAACAAATGTTATATTTGTGGGGGTAACACAAGTCTTACCACCAACATATCTCGATATATCTTTAAAAAAAAAAAAAAAATCATAAACACCGCAAATCGACACCTTCCACTACCTCCATCATTGTTATGATCGGATCAAGCCAGTGGCGGCCAACTTAGTCCCCAACAACAAGTCTTCATCAGATAATTTTGTAGAACAGCATTGTGCCGTCCTGACTATAGGCGGAGTAGCGATCACCTAATGCCCCAGTTTTGTAAACCCCCCAAAAGTTATTATATATAGTTCATGAAAACATACAAATAAAATAAAGTCAAAATACAGTCTATCAAGCCAACCCAATTATCCAATTAGCAAATATATTAATATAATTAAGGCGTAAATGTTATGTTAGTCCAATCTTTATTTTGTAGAAGTATTTAAAACTTATGTAGATGTTTTAGTAATTCCAATTAAAGTAGAAGATTTTTTTTTTTTCATTTTTTTTTTTTTTTTTTGTATTCTTTAAGGTGGATGATTCTTCAGGACAAAATCTGGTTAGTGAATTATTATATATAAAATACTCAAACTTAATATTGGTGATTTAAAATATTAGGGTTATGATAATGGCATGTTTACAGAAAAGAGTACTAAAAGTAAGTCTAATGGCATTTTTACATACCATGTGGTTGTCATAGTTTTAATTAGAGGTGTCAAGACGGACGGGCCGACCAGACCCGTGAAAATCGGCCCGGATCGACCCGGGACCGCGGGCCGACCCGTGACCCGAGCGGGCGGTTCACGGGTCAAGGAGGTGTGACCCGCGGGCTTCGTGGGTTGCACCTTCACGGGCCGCGGTTAATCGTGACCCGTAAAAAAAAGAAAAAAAAAATTAAATATTATAGTTAAGTAGGTGCCAACCTAATTGAGATGTACTTAAACTATAAATTATAGTAAAAGTAGGTACCAACCTAGTTGGGATGTACTTATACTATAAATATTTGATAATAGTAATTAAAAATGCATTTAGTTGTTATTTGTTTAAGTTAAATTTAACTTTTCAAAGTTATATATAATTCATGTAACATTAAATTTGAATTCTATGTAAACATTTCTTGGTATAAATATAAATTTATCATTTTGTTCAATTCTTTGTTTACTTTTTTTTTAAAAAAAAATTGCTATAAATATGAATAATTCTATATTTTTATAATTTTATTTATACAATTATACGGGCAAAATCGGAACAAACCGTGACCCGTGACCCGCATGGGCTCGACCGGATGGGTCAGCGGGTGGGCCTGGATTGTAATCCAAAATTGTGGGTCGACTCGTAACCGGCTCGTAACTCGAAGCGGGCCGACTTTTTTCACACGGGCCGTTATCGGACTCATATGTTGGCAGGTCGACCCGGTCCGGACCACCCGGATTGACACCTCTAGTTTTAATCTTGCACTTTGTGATATGAAAAATTCTTATGTAAAAGTTATGTTTTTATTTTTTATTTTTTTCGAATTGTATAATGCATAAATATATTGTTCTCATATTTTACAAAGTGATGAATTTTTTTTAAAGATAATATAAAAGGCGTGACACTAAAGGCCTACTACGGAATTTCGACGTACCAGTTATGAACGGTTTTTAAAGTATCAATTTTACATATATGTCCCTTAGTAAAAATTTTAGTTTACTATTTCTTATATGTATTTTTTTTCCTCATAAGTGATAGATTAAGTATTTTTTTTTTACATATAAGTTAATATTTAACTTAAAAGATAAATAAAGTATTTACTTATAATCTTAGCTTATTTTTTTACTTATAAGTAAAGTTTGAAATTATAAATAAATTTTATACTTGAAATACTTTTAATTGAATTATTTTACTTATAAATAACTTTTTTATATTTATAAGTGAAATTTTATCTTGTTAGTAGTATTTTTATCTCATAAACAATTTTTTAAACATATAATTTTACTAATAAGTAATTTTCAAATTATTATGAAAATTTTCTTATCTTACAAGTAATATTTTACTTATAAGTATTTTTCAATTATAATGTAAGTTTTTGCTTATAAATAATTTTTAAGTTAATATTTTTTATTTACAAGTTAGTTTTGAAGAAAATACGTTGGTTAGATATAATTATTATGTAAATGATAAAATTAGAAAAAACAAATATGAGAAACGGTTAAAACTTGTCAATTGGTAGGTTAATAAAATCGGTCCAAATTATACTACACCAGTTTTTGGTGGTTTTTAAGTAATCCAAAATTAGTGCCCAAAAAAACTAATAAATACCGATTTTCTCAACCCCTCATAAATGGTAAGACCCAAAATGGATCAAAATCGCCAAAACAAAAACTTCAAAGCAAGCCCTAAAGTAGCTATCATAAACACATTGTGAAAGTCAAGTCGAAAGTATTGAAGCAATAAAATCGCAAGCGCTAAAAATAAAAGTCGCTTTACGACTCTTGATAAATACATATGATGACCCTAAAGTTAAATTTTGGCTTGGGTCAACTAATAGAAAGAATTATTATACAGTTTACTCAGCGATTGCCTTTGTGTTCCGAACTCCATATAGGAAATGAGCGTTGTTGTTTGCGAGGTCTCAATAATTTACATGGACCCACTTTTCATTCCATTTGTAGGAATTTGATGATTTTTAAACCGAACAATCAACTCATGTTTGAGCATGATGAATCACTTCGTGCTAACTTGTTGCCATCAACTTTTCGGCCTCATATGAAAATGGAAAGCTGGAGCATTTTCTACATTAGTGGATGAAGAATCGTAATTGGAATTGTACAATATATATATATATATATATATATAGACACACACACATAATTGATCTCCTAAATATTGGTACTTAGCTTATGCTAAACACCAGGTAACACGCACACTACAATAGGTGGTGTGATAAGTTTTGTAACCAATCATTATCTTCCACCATCTATTGTAGTGTGTCAGTCACCCAAGTGTATGTATATTCACCCAATTTTTTTTCTTATTTTTAACCAAATATTCTCCATCAATTTATTATTACAAAATGAATTCTTAATCAAATAATCGAGCTCAAAGAAGGGAATAGAAAAAAATTAATTTTAGTCTGAGAAGATTATTGTTAATAAATTGCTCAAATGAAAGTTGAACCTATATTTTATGAAAATGTCAATGATAAAATAAAATATTCAGCTGAAGAATTATTTAGAGTTGATTATTTTTTATATATAATTGATCATGCTCTTTATTCACTTTATTAAAGTTTGAATAATTTCAAAAATATGAAAATATTTTAAGATTTTTGTTTTACTTTAAAAAAAAAATTGAAGACTGTAAATGATAATTCTTTGAAGTGCTAGTGTCAACAATTTGAAATATTTTTGAAGGACAACAAAAATTCTGATATCATGGACAAGAGTTATTTCTAAGTGATAAATTGTTTGTCAAATGAAACAAAAAAGGTGATTGAAATGCTAGACTATACTAAAATGATAGGCTTTTATTTTTCAAATGGATGATTGCTTATAAAATATTACTGACTATATGAGTTACAGTGCATCTGCAAAAAGCAGGTTCTCAAATTAAGGTGAAGTTAATAAAATCATGTGTTTGGTCAATAATGTCAAAAGAAGGATTAAATAGATTGACTATGGTGTCTATTGAAAAAAAAAATTCTAAAATAAATTGATTGTAATACTATAAATGTTGATTTTCTATCCAAAATTCTAGAAGAATAAATTTAATTTAGACATTTGAAATTGATTGTTTTATTACTCTTATAATTTTGAATATTTTTATTTAATAAATTTTTTTATCTTTAATAATATATATTTTTAAATATTTATATGTCTCATATATAAAATTGGCATAAGGTGCCTAAAAGGCTAAAATATTAGGATTGGTCCTGGATGAAGCTCCCAAACAGTACCACCGTCTTCCAAATCTAACCAATAACTCCATCAAACTTTAAGGTGTAATTTTATGTAATTTTTTTTTGTTTTTATTTCGCCCATTTGCATTTCAAGAATATATATAGTTTAGGGTAAACTTCATTTTTGGTCAAAAAAAAAAGAAAAAAAAAATCAATTATGTCACCCATCTTTAAATTATAAATATTACGTTTAGCCCTTATTTGATGGTCGTAATTGAGAAAGAATGACGTTTTGAATACCTGTGGTCATTATTGATGAAAAATGATTTTTTGAATAGTAATGAAAAATAAGTGGTTAAAAAGTATGAAGTTTTTTTGAGTTTACGTGCAAAATATTTTATTGTGTGAATGAGTAGTTAAAAATGAATATTTGAATTGAAAGGTTTTGTTTTAACGGAAAACAAATAGGGGCTTGATGTGTTTAATGCTGTTTGGAACAGTGAGGTTGAAAATTGGTTCGCTTTCATCTTCTTGAGCGAAATGGGAATTGGATATAAAGGTTTCATCGATTTCTCAAGATTGATCGAACCGAAACTCGCAAAAAGCCACCGTCTCGAACAACCACTTCTAATAACCAATTTGTAGTTGCTATCCTCAAGTTTCAGGTTTCATCCAATTCCCCTTTACAATGATTTTATGCTAAAAAATTTAGAGAAATCCGTGTGTATGTACTTTTGAGTGTCAGCAATAACTTGCAGATTTCTGGGGTTTTTATTTTGCTTTTCAGTAAAGCTTAAATTTGTTTGGACTTTGTAATATTTAAAACAAGATTGTGTGGAGATTCCCGTGGATTTAGTTGATTACGAATTTGTGATGAGAATTTAAGAAACTTTAAACTTTATAAAAATATAAAACCTAATTACTTTATTATCAAAAAATTTCATGTCAAATCATCAAAAAAATTAATAATGCAGAACATACCTTAATTCTTTGGGAATGATTCTTTAATACCGAATTTTGATTCCGGATCTTAAATCTTGATTGTTGTCTCTTTTAGTTTTTGAGTTCTTGATCTTGATTGTGGCTTTGGATCTTCCTCTTCAATATATTTTCTCTTGTATTATTGTATTGATGAGATGACACAAAGAATGAGAAGTTGCATATGAATTGGAGACCATAATCCTATTTATAGTTGGAGTACTTACAAAAATACTCTTAAAATTAGAGATGTTTTGAAAAATCATATGAAAGATTTTTAGGAAGTAAAAAATATTATGTAAAACGAAAAAGTGACACAATGTCACTTTTTTATAAAAATTGTCACTTTTTTTACATTTTTTTAAAAAAAAAGTGACGCAAACTCAAAAAAAGTGACACACTCTCAAAAAGTGATGCAAACTCAAAAAATTGACAAATACCAAAATAGCATAATCCATTTGTACATCACCAGTAATCATGTTCTTAAAATAATCAGAACGTCTAGACCAATCCACATGCTGATTATGTTAGGGAAATATAATATATTATTTCATTTTTTTTTATCTTCTTAAAAAGTGACAAAACTTAAAAGGTGACAAAAAATAAAAAAATGACACTAAAAAAAGTGACTCACTATCACTTTTTAAAATTAAGTCACTTTTTTTTTTTATTAAAAATTGATATTTGTCACTAAAAAGTTATAAAAATTAAGAAGGTGACCGAAAAAAGTGATAAAACACTAAAAAAAATTACAAATTTTAAAAAAGTGGCACAAATTAAAAGATATACAGATTAAAAAAGTGACGGACAATAAAAAAAAAGTGACAAAATTCAAAAAACGTGATGAAATTTTTAAAAAAAATGACACAAATTTTTTTAAAAAATAGTGGCAATCACTCAAAAGTGATGAAATTAAAAAACTATATATATTATTGGATGCACTAAACTCATTGTTTTTCCAAAGACAATGAAATGTGATGGAAGACACATTTTTGGGTTTTTAATAATGTAATCGATCACTTGCATTATATTTATTTTACATGTGCATAAAACTGATGGAAAATCAAGAAAAGAGCGATTCATCCTTGTACAATACACACTCTCTTCTCTTCTCCATAAAACTATAGAAAAATTAACATTACACTAAGCAATACCCCTCATGAAATGGGTTGAAACTTTACAATCAAGAATTGGAGCTCCATATAGTCTTGGGTGATCACTCTCCATCCTATAATCCATGGTGGGTGGACTATTCCATTTCTTCTTCTTCTTCATACACATATTCAGGTATCTCAATATCCTTTCTCCTCACATTTTCCCATAGAAATCCCAACATGTTTACATACCTCACCTTCCAATACCACCTACAAAATGTAACAAATATGAATTCGGCCTAAAAAAAAAAAACTACTTTGAAATTAAAAAATCTGACATGACAGCTTAATCTTTACCCTTGGTCTAGGAACGACGAGATGGCCAAACGTCGCGAGGAAGAGGCGGGACTGAAATCCAGGATGGAGGAAATAAATTGAGTCCAGATTCTCTCTAATTTCAAATCCAAATACCAGTAACAATTTAAATCCATCCAAATTCATATCACTAAAATAGTTAGTTTAAAAACAAAGAAATACCTCCGCTTCAATTCCACAAAATTTACCGAAGTAAACTTATTTCTCTCAAGCAATTCATTGTTCAATCTTCGATATAATAGACCCTGAAATATAAAAAAAATAAAGCAAATACTAATTACACATTTCCCTAAAAAATATAACTCATTTATAGGCCTTTATAGCATATCCTTCATTAGAACCAACAGCACAAGCTGGAAGCAAATGAGCATCACCCACTAGACCTTCACCATTGGAAACACCATTAGCAAGGATCATTCCTACACCACCAGCCTTCTTAACAACCCATCCTTTCGCAACACGAGGACTACTCCCTTGATCACAAATCACAATTTTACCTTTCACTAAACTAGGATCAATTGAATTTTCCATACAGAGTGAATCAGAGAGCACCCCTGATTTACCTGGTTAAACCAGAGGATACATTTTACCGGCGCACCGGCATATAAAGATACACTGGAGAGTTTCCTTCCGTCGTCAAGAATTACGTCGGCTGGGAAATCCCGATCAATTGTGCCACCACCAACAGCTGTCAGATAAAAATGCCCAATATACTATACCGACACATTTGAAATCTGTGGTTGAGAGTTGAAGAGGAGACGACGGAGATGGATTGAAGAGTTGAGTCGGATGAGGTTTCTCAAAGAGGAAATCACTGTTGTTGAGGAGTTGGGGAAGGTTTGGGGTCTTGGGATTCTTCTCTTCGGAGATTTCACCTCCCTTATTTGGGATTTCTAGTTTGGGTGTTTTTCGGTTTTGTGTTTTGGAAGTAATCAACACGGTAATAATAGTTTCAATTAGTTTTAGAGTATTATTCTAATATTTAAATTTTTTGATGTAGCTGGCCTAATTTCCCCTTTATAGTTTCTATATGTATTTGGTCCATCGTCAAATACAATCCTAATGGATCTGATCTCTACATATATAATATGGCCCACACTTTATTTAGATGTCCTGAGTCCAACAATTTAATTCTTTATTATATCGCTTTAATTGAGCTCAACTTTAAGATAATCTTATACATAATTAATTATATATGTAGGTCCACATGACAAATTAATAAACCCAACAGTCTCCTACTTCGGCCACATATGTTACCTTATAAATGTGTACAACCTTATGACGTCAAAATTTTTGCTGTCATAATCAAAAGCATCTTCGAACAATCTCGTCCATTGGTTATATCAATATAGGATCAAAGCGGTTTTCGTCATAACTAAACCCATTAATGGTTACACATATCATTACAATCAAAGACATAGATCAAGTGTGGATGTGTAGCATGGAAATTACATGTAATGTGATTAAACATGTCTATTTTCAATTGTTCCTACCTTATTTTTTAATGATCTACCATAAACTTTAATCAAAGTGGTACGGGATACTTTATTTTTGAAATAAACCGAATATCTATGGATAAAAATATATGTCTAAAATAGACAATATCTAAATACAAATTCCCACTAATTTGGCATATCATCAAAAGATGCAACATCCATATGAGTATTATGCTCGTGAAAGACCTTGTGTGGTAGCCATTTAGTAGCTGGATCTATGATTATAGAGTTTGTCCTAATATATTTTATAGAAATCTAACTACTCTGAATTCTTTCCTTGACAACTAAGAACTTAATATTTATAAACATTGACATCGTCAGCCTCCTATTAGAATACTAGACTGTTTTTGCCACAGAATAACTAAAGTGGTATTTCAAATCCATCCATAATACAGCATAGTGACAATATTTTGCAGTCATATTCCATGATCAGAATCAGAATATCCAATGATCTCCAATTGCTCTGATTTTTCTGAATGTGATCATATAATCCTTAGTTCCCTATAGATACCAAAAAGCCAACTTTCAAATTCATCCAGAATATGCAGCCTAATGACAATATTTTACAGACATATTCCATGATCAAATCAGAATATCCAACGATCTCCAATTGGTCTAATTTTTCTGAATGTGATCATGTAATTTTTAGTTCTCTATAGATACTGAATAACTTAATGTTTACTTTCCAAATTTCCATCCCAAAATTACTTAAATATCTTTCCAACATTCCAACAACGAATGCTATATTCGGATGTGTGCAAACCTAAGTATACATAAAATTCCCAACTGCTGAAACACGGGAAATTTTCTATATTTTCCTTTATTTAAGTTATCCTTGAGGCATTAATTGAAACTAAACTTGTCTCCCTTAGTAATAGGGGTATCACCTAGTTTACACATATCTGCATCACAAAATCTCTTAAGAACCTTAACGATACAACTATCTTGTAATAATCCAAAAATACACCAAGAACGATTATTGTGTATCTATATCCTTAATACAATAGAGGCATTACCAAGATTTTTTATTTCAAAATTCCATGACAAAAATCTCTTTGTTTCGTTCAATAAGCTTGTGTCATTACAGGCAAGCAATATGTCACCAACGTACAATACCAAAAAATATGCTTACTTTCACTGAACTCGTGATATACACAATCATCAACTGAATTCATCTCAAAACCAAATGATAAAATTATTTGATAAAATTTGTGATACCATTATGGAAAACTAGCTTAAGCCCGTAGATGTGTTTCTTTAATTTGTAAACCATATGACGTAGTTTAAGATTAAAATGTGTCACAAATACTATAAATGTCCTAAAAGAGTCATTCGTAGAAATTGGAAAAAAAGTCTCTTTAATATCAATGCCTTCCTTTTTAGTAAAATTATTTGCAACAAGACGGGTCTCATATCTCTCCACATCACCCTTCGAATCTCTCTTGGTTTTAAATATTCAATTACAACAAATGGGTTTCGTACCTTTAGGTAATAGGATGAGTTCCCAAACGTCATTATTATTTATAAACTTTATCTCTTTATACATAACATCAATCCACTCTTTAGAATTATTCATTTGCATGGCTTGATAAAAGTTGATTGATTAGTTCTTCTTCCATGAATCCATGTCATCCTTATTTTCTTGGATAAAGACTATAAAGTCATCTAGAATTGCATTTCTCTGTTTTATAACGGATTTCCTCAATGGAATTTGTTCTTGAGATTGTTGAGCTTGTTTTTCTGGAACAATCTCCTGATCATGTATAGGTGACTTTGTAATATTATCTTGATCCAAAATTATTTCTTGAACAAGATCTAGAACAAAAATTTATCCCTGATCCTGATCATTGTCAATTACAATAGAAGAAATGTGTACATATTCTTCCTCCAAGACAGAATCTGCAAACTCAACATTCTCAAGGAATCGAATATTTTCCGTTTTAAAAATTGACCTATTAGTGGGATCTTTTAAAAAAACAAATTTTAATTCCTTAACAATTGCTTTACTTGAAACTTTGTTGAAAATTTAAGCTGCAGTCTTCAGTGCTTCCACCTAGAGAGATTCTGATATATTGTGGGACGATTCCATATTCCTCCAAGAATTTAGCAAAAGGCCCTAGACAATGTTCTCTTGATCTGTCATATCTTTTATAATATTCATCACTATAGTAATATCTGACTTGTTAAATTCTTTTACAGAGTTGTTTTTCAACATCAATCTTATATGCCTTGAACATGTCCAGTATTTTGGATTTCTCATAGATGATATATAGGTAGCCATAGTGAGAAAAATTCATCTATGAACATAATGAATTATTGTTACCATTCTAAGAAGCCGTATTGAATGGCCAACAGATATCCGTATGAATTAGTTCTAAGGCGCTCAAAGTCCTATTGGCACCTAATATCCTTATGTTTGTTTGTTGTCCCTTAATGTAATAAACGTAAATAGTTAAGCTTGAAAAATTAAGGGAGTCAAGAATTCCTTCTGACACAAGATTGTTCATTCTCTTTTGAAAGATGTTACCTAATCGCTTGTGCCATAATGAAGCAAAATTCTCATTGGTTAATTTATATTTAATGACATGTGCATTCACATGCAAGGTTTCTTCATAATAGGAAACTATATTAAGCAGATATAGGTTATCGTAATCGAATAAAGAACTGATACCCACAATATTTGAATTAAGAAAAAGATCAACCTGACTATTTCCAATTTAACAAGAGTAACTGAATTTGTCCAATATAAAAATAGAAACCAAATCTCATCTAAAAGTCGATGCTGTAAATGTTCATTTTAAATTCGAATAATAACCAGTCTTTAATGATAACCTAATGTCCCTATAGCTTCAACTTTGACTGATTTTGCCCCACATAAATGAATCTTTCGGCATCAATTGGCTTTAGCAGTTCATGCAACCCCACATAGACACGCTTATATGAGTGGTGATATTGAAATTCATCCAAGTGTGTCTAGGTATTGCACTAAATTAACCTTAAAATAAACTAAAGTGAAAAGTGTATTTTTCTTTATACGCCAAGCGTGATATTTAGTACAGTCTCTCTTTATGTATTCCAGATTTTCACAAAAGTAACAGACAAATTTATCCTTTTCAGACATTCGCTGTTTATATAGAACTGAATCAGATACAGCTTTCTTATTTCTTATAACTTGTCCTTAGAGGTATTTGCCAAGTGAACACTTTTAGTTCTCTCTTGCTTTAGACTTTCTTCCTGTACACAACACGAAATGATCTCAATTTCCCCTTTTGACAATTGGAACTGACCTTAAATTGACTGAATTGTGCAAGCTTAGAAATTGAAACCAAATGCATGATCAAATCCTCAGACATCTCAAACTTTAATGCTTTTGATTTTGAGGCGAGACATTTCCATGATTTACTCCCTTATGTTTATTTTCTCTTACACTTTAGTGAAACTAAGTTCGTCAATGGGTATGCTAGTTTCAACCTTATTGTCTTTTGCAAAGCATTTTTTTTAATTTCCTAAAGAAACTCCTTGGTAGTAGTTACCTAAGTGCCCTTGAGTGTAACTGGAATTCCATGCTTTATGATCATAAGACTCACGCGGTTTGAACGATCCCGCTAATTTGAACTCCATTTTATTAGCGAAACTCTTATATGTAAGAATAGTAGGTTGTTCAGTCCTTAATGCAATGTTTCTGTCCATGCTGCCAAGAACAATACAAGCGTTCTCTTTCCAGCCTTTAAACTTTGGTTCAATCATGGGAACTAAATTGATATCGGCAGATATTGCAGTAGTTGATGGATTAACTGAATAGAGAACTCAAACTTAACTTCACATGAGAATCTATATTAAGCAATCAATAAATTTAAATACTGGTAAACCCCATTAAAAGAGACCGGGAACAACATTGACAATAAATTCGGTTAAATATCAAGTCTATCTTTGGACCGACTCAATGTTCACAAAATGGAAAACTTTACAATTGTTATATATTTATTATCACGGGTATGCAAATAATTCGACCAAATATTGATCTTCCTTTGGGCCGATGAATATTCGCATGAATTATGTACACAAAACATTCCTAGTATTATAAATAAATTAATTTAGGCAAGAGAGATTACTTTGATAACATGTTGCTTCAACTAATCTATTTTAGAAAATTATTAATCCTAAATAAACTTTGATACTAAGATTTGATTTTTTATTGCACTTTAATCCTTATATTTTATTCTTATTTTTATTTGTTTTCTTTCTTTTGTTTAAAAAAAAATTCAGTTCTGAGGCACCACAGTGACTGAAAACAGGCATTGCAACAACGGATGTTGCAAACAACATAAAACCCGGCGCAAAGCACTTATTTTAACTTTTGTCCTATTACAATAATTATCAATTCTTAATGATCTAATAACTAAGTCCCACCAACGGACAAAGACTTTTATTTTATCTCAGAATGCATTAAAGTTTTCAAAACAAATCTTAACTGTAATTAAACGAATCCAATTTTTATTTTATTTTTCGAAAAAATCAAAAAAAAAATCGGAAATTAAAATATCCGAAATCTAAAATTCGAAATTTATGGCCAAAATTTGCATTCCAAAATTAAATATATAAATTTCAACTATAAAATTTTTCCTTAAATCTTAATGATTTAACATGAGTTAGACCTGATACCACTTGTTGAAACTTTATAAAACTTTAAACTTTAGAGAACCAGAAAACTAATTACTTTATTTTCAAAATCTTTCATGCCAAATCACCAAAATCTTAATTCTTTGGGAATGATTCTTTAATACCAGATTTTGAATTCGGATCTTGAATCTTGATTGTTGGGTCTTTTGAGTTTTGAGTTTTTGAGCTTGATTTTTTTTTTATCCTTGTTCTTGATTGTGAGTTTTAGATATTCTTCTTTGATATGTTTTCTCTTGCATTCTTGTATTGATGGGATGACACAAAAAAATGAGAATTTCATGTGAATTGGGGACCATAACCTTATTTATAATTTCCATATGTATTTAGCTCATCGTCAAATACAACTCTAATGGATCTGGTCTCCACACGTATAAATTCGGTCCACACTTTATTTAGATGTTCCAATCACACAAATATAATTCTTTATTAGATCACTTTAATTGGGCTTAGCCTTATACACATAAAATGAAATGCAAAAGAAGATAGAAGGAAAAACTTCCACTATGAAAATGGTTAATTACAAATCTAGTATTTTCTTCTATATTCTTTGAATGAATATACACGACACGGTATATATAAAATTTACAAACCTTATGCAAAAGGAGAATAATTACAAGGAATCAAATATGGTTACAAAAGTAACAAATTCCATGTGATGGAAGCCTTGTAGATCCTTTTCTCTTCTAGATTATTCCTTGCATGCTGGACCACCATTGCTTCTTGTTGTTGCTGACTGTGATGCCACCTTGCTTGCCAGCTGATCATCTTTCTCATTATCATTCAACACCCTCTGCATATGCGAGTAAAGATTTGAAGAATTCAAGGCTTTTGTTAACATGTCCGCTAGTTGGGATCCAGTATGAACATACTCAGTAGTTATACTTCCACTTTGAATTTTATCTCTCACAAGGCGACAATCAATTTCTATATGTTTTGTTCTTTCGTGAAAGATGGGATTTACGGCAATGTATATGGCTGACTTGTTGTCACAATACAACTTTGTTGGATGATTATGTTCAATCTGCAGGTCCTCCAATAAATACCTCATCCTTGTTACTTCACAACACACATGTGCCACTACCCTATACTCTGCCTCTGAAGAGGACCTTGAGACCACATTTTGCTTCTTCGATTTCCATGATACAAGTGATGAACCAATGAACACGCAGTAGCCTATCATGGACTTCCTAGTGTCTGGACAGGCAGCCCAATCTGAATTTGGATACCCTTTCATTTGTAGATCAAAATTGGTAGAATAAAATAGTCCTTGTCCTGGTTCCCTCTTGATATACTACAACACTTTGTGTGCTACATGAAGGTATGGTATTCTACGTTTGTCCATGTATTGGCTCAGCAACTGAACTGAATATGAGAGGTCTGGCCTTGTTATTGTTACGTATAAGAGTCGCCCTATTAACCTCCCGTAGATAGAGAGATCAGCAAGTGGATCACCTCATCCTTACTCAATCTGATATTCTGATCAAGGGATAACTTGGAAGGTGCTGAGCCTATGGTACCTGAATCTCCCAAAATGTCGAGGGCATACTTTATTTGACATATGTATATCCTTTGTTATGTCCTTGCAACTTCAATTCCTAGAAAGTACTTCAATCTTCCCAAGTCTTTGATCTTAAATCTTACATCAAGTGCAGCATTAAGCTTGTGAAGGAAATGTAGCCAATATTGCACCAAGTACCGGGCTCAGTCACGATCAATCGACACCACAATATGAAAACCCAATCCTAAACCCCTTTGCCAAACGGTTGCTTCAAAGTATTCAAACCACAAAGGAACTTTAGATGAAAGAATAGTATAGCCAACAATCAGTCTCACAAAATCGAAACACAGGAGAGAGAAGAAACATAGTAGCACACAAGCTACAAGAATGGCAAAGAAGCACAAAGCCAAGAGGTCATGCCACCATTCTCTCTCTCTCTCTCTCTCTCTCACGGCTAATCTGTTTCTTTCACACCCAAATAGTAACGGGTAGGTAGCCTGTATATAAGTTAGGTATAGGACTTTAAGGTTTTGGTCCAACAAGAATAACAGGGCCCAATAGTAGACAGTAGAGTGGGCTATCAACAACTAGA